>NAOQ01000248.1:51993-65210 GCA_002751075.1 Ichthyophonus hoferi
ATATATATATATATATATATATATATAATTAAAATATTGATATATAAATAGCTATATGAAAGATAAACCAATCAAGAGAGAGATAAGTAATAGTTATATTATATCATACTAAGATATAATACAATGTAAATTTACAATGAAATATAGTAAGACTAAACAAAACATAGCATAGAAAAATACAGTAGCATATAATATAATACACCATAACACTCAACACGTATTGGATGGGATGTAACAGGTGGTTGCGTTTAATTGGACTACATTCCTGCCCTTCTTTGGTACGACTGTATACGGATTGGAGGGCATAGCCATGGTGTTACCTATAGAACAGGCTATGAAGGAAAAGGAGAAATTACCTAGGGTAAGGAGGTTGTAGGATAGTGTAGTGGGGTATAGGATGGTATAGGATAGTATAGTAGGGTTTAGAATGGTATAGTATGGTATAGGATAGGATAGGATAGGATGGTATATATAATACTATTGTATTTTGTATTATTATATTATATTATATTATATTATAATGTAATAATATAATAATATAATACCCTAAGACTCTAATAATCTAATGCTATGACGATGTATACACAATATAATATAACAATATAATAATATCATAGTGTAATAATATAATAACGTAAAATGACATAGCCATATAGTAGTATCATAATGTAGTAACATAGCATTACAATGCTCTAATACCCTATACCCTACTACCCTCCAGGTGCTATCTGGGTGTATGTTTGCTATCATCCTTCTTATGGGATCATTTGGCACACTGAGCTATATTACATTTGGTGACCAGACTGAATCTATTATAACCCTGAATATGGGCACTTCTAAGGAAGAAAACGCGGTATGATTAGATGGGAGTTGTTATGGAGAGGGGTGTAAAATAATGTGTAAGGAGTAGGACTGAAGGAAATGAAGATATTATAATATAGTATGATATAATATAATATAATGTAATATAGTATACTACTATACTTAAATATAATATAAACACGATGTCATGGGTATACGTGATTGTAATTGGTGTATTTTTGATTGGCTTTTTCAAAGGTATACTATGATGTGATTAGATGGTATATTTAATAGATCTATCTGAAATGTTTAAGTGGACAAATGATGATAAGACATTAATTAATTAATCTAGATGGTATGCAGTCGGTTGTTATTGGTTTTATAAATTAACATTAATTGGCAGGCTTTAACGTGTTAATACATGATTTTTTCCAAATTAAAGGCCGTGAAAGTATAATTGTAATTTCTTATAGGTTGATTTTAGCTCTATCCATTAAATAATTAAATAATTACTACTCACTACAGTCAAAGAGCTGATTATAAAAGCCTGATTACTCAGTAGATATAAACGCGTACAGATTAACCCCTACTCAACATTCCTCTCCTTCTCCCTCTCCTCATTTAATCACAGGTAGTGAGTATAATTAAACTCGCCTATTGTGTGGCTATCATTTTTACCTTTCCTCTAATGATGTTCCCTAGTTGTAAGGTAGGTAACCCGTTAGTGTTATATTATATTAACCTGTGGTTTTCTTACTTTAACTTTTATTTTTAAGGTTATTTGGTTTGTTTTACTTTATGTTTATGCTTTTTCTTATTTTTATTAATATTCTATTATAATGTAATGTAATAGTATGCATATAATTATAGTGTATCTATCCTCTGACCGAGACATACATGTATAAGTAGATATGTAGGTGTTTACAGGTATCTGCCTGCACACACTGACACCCATTATGTACCCTCTCTACCTCCTTCTCCCTTCGCCTCCCTCTTCTAGATTATTGAACGTAGACTATTTAAACATGAGCGTCATTCAGGGAAAAAATGGTCTAAAAACGCTACCCGCCTCTGTCTAGTTTTAATATGCTGTGGGATAGCTGTTATTGGTGCAGAGCATGTATGTAAATGGTTTGATTGGCTATTTTAAAACTATATGGGTCAATGTACACGTATTGGAATATATAATTAATTAATTGATTGATTGATTAGCAAGCTCATAATTACCATGTTAGCAAACGGTCTAATCGGCCAATTATTTTAAAGCTATATTGTTTAACCACATACGCCAATCCTCTCTTTGTATTTAATTTATTAATTAATGAATGGATAACAAGATCATTCTCATCCCTGCCATCTGGCTGCTAGCCAACCTAACTATTTTAAATGTGTATTTTATTATTACACTTGGATTTATTAATAATCATTGTTATTCGTTGTAATTATTAGTCATTAGTAGTCATAAATAGTTATCCATATTAATTAATATTAATTAATATTAAGTAGTAGTAATTAATGGTGTGATCTTTACAGGTAGATAACTTTGTGTCTATAGTTGGTGCTGTCTGTTGTACTCCATTGGCCTTCATATTCCCAGCCTTATTCCATTTAAAGGTAGGGTTGGATTGGTTGAGGGAGTGTTATAATTTTAATGTTAATTCTCTTTTTATTTTGTACTTTTACCTTATTTACTGTCTTTCTTACTGTAAGTATATATGTGTGTATGTATGCGTATATATATACTAACTACTACAATTATATTATACACACTGGTGAATTTTAGCGAAGGTATTTTATAATTTTTAATAATAGGTAGATAGATCACTCTAGGGTATATGTTTATGTATTTAAAGAAAAGGCATGCAAAAGCAATAATTGATGACTAGAATAATAAGTTGCATTTATTGTTGTTATTGTGGTGGTGGTGGTGGTGGTAGTTATTATAAAAAATGGATGAGTACCAGATCAAATATAATTAACAGTTTATAGCGATTTCTTTTTTGACTACCAAACGCATGATTATAGGCATAGTTATAGTTATAGTTACACCTCACTATTACTATCACAGATTTGCTGTAAAGGAGAAGGTAGCTGGGCCTACTTCAACCATAACCACCGCAAACTGCGTCTGGCGTATGCAATAGATGTATTTATTATAGTATTTGGAACTATTGCTATGGCATTAGCATTTGTTATTGCTGTTACTAGTTGGATTGAAGCTGGGCCTCCACACCAACCACAATGTGATCATGCTATAAGATATTGGCCATAGATATATATATATATACGTATAGGTAGATATACATGTGCATACCTTAGACAGATAATTATATATGGTTATGTTTTTGTTTATAATATTAGATATATATTTACATGTATGTGCATAGACATATAGACACGCATACGTAAACATACATGCATACATACCTTGTGGTATCATATTCCTTATCTCTTGTCTTGTGTAACTTATATAATAATGGATCTACGTATACAACATTGGTCAAAGATAATCATAGTCGTAATTAATTAATTCATTAATTATAGGTTGTTAGTTTATTTATGGGCTAAGATCTACAAGGAATGTATCACAATAGTATATGTAGAACAGTTGTGTAGTAATATTCTCTTAATAATTTATATTGATTATTTTCTGTGGGAGAAGCAACCAATGACTACAGCTAGTTAAAATAAGTTATTGATTAAAATTAAACTACCCAGTACATACATACACAAAGGCTATTGGCCATAATTTTATAATTTAATGGCAGTAAGGACTGTTCCTAGCGTGAATTTACCAATACTGCTTAAACAGTAAACAAAAACGAAATATGTATAGATCAATATGTATTATTTTTAAAAAACCAGTAGTCTTGATACTATCATATAGATTAGGTGTAGGTCTGCTACCACAATATATATACTATTGGGAATAAAATTTGTCTTGGTGTTACTAAGTTCAATCCGGCTGTTGTCTTTAGGTAGTCTACAAGCTGAAGCACTTGCTAACTGCTCCTCAATCTCACGTTGTTGATATAGAGCTATAGCATCCCTATCAAACTTGATTAGGAGGTAACGTCTTTTAGTTCTAGGAGTAAGCGAATATAATAAAAATAAATAAAAGAATTGTTCAGAGTTGTAGAGATCTCAGATGTTGGTAGGCCTGGGCCTGCTTCAGCTGGCAAAATTACTCTCGAGGGTTGGGCACTCATTGTAGGGAATGTGCTCAAGTTACGACTAATCTTTATATGCTTCTGTACACTGAGATAGCTTTGAGAACCTGGGGCTGCCAAAGTTTCTTGATATGCTATTGCTTTCCTATTGAGATTGACAATAGTAACATAACGCTCGGAATTGTTTGGGTAGTTAGTGCAAGGTGTTGAAGTAAAAAATTAGTGTTTAACGATTTTAGGTGGTAGTAAAAAACTTAACGTGATTAGGTTCAAATCATTTACTAAATAATAATTACAAAACGATGGAGCTCAAAGTTATTTCTCTTTCTAATTTTTTATCATGCTTATAACTATATTTATTATTAGTTGCTTTCGTTTCCTTTATCCTTGCTGCAACCTCCACTTTTTTGTGGGTGTCAATCATAGCTTAGCTGTGTTCAATAATGTCAATGGGACTGATCGTAAAGATCGTTATTGGCTAATACAATTCACGAAAGGTTACAGAGATCTACTAGAATTATCTGACCCTATCTTGATACTCAAATACTGTTGTATCCTCATTTGAATGGCTCATTAACTAATTGCCTCATTAATATTATTCATACATGTGCTCACATACTAGTTATTGACAAATCAATTTACCTGGTAAGTAACGTTGTGCAATTAACAAATGTAAGACTAGTCATTTCATCAGCCGTTTGTTATCAGGCCTTCAGATGAATTATGTATTCATTCGGAGTAAATTGCCTTGTAACTGATTCGTACCTTAGTCTGCAGTGTGGGACGAAAGTGATATGTACCGACCAGGACAGTCATGAATATTTTGGATACTCCCCCACAAGCTCAATGATTTGAGTGTTGAGGTTGTAGAAGAGAAAAAATTATGGCCCTGATACAATTGCCCACAAACCACAGGGGCTGCCTAGGGAGACATAAACCTAAGGTTTTGGGGCCAGGAGAAGAAGACGCATAGCTTGTTGAAAGGGGTACAGTGTTTGGCACTTGGTGAAGCAGTCAGCCGCTTGGTCCTTACTAAATATTCCACTCACGTCTATGCCGTTGTTGCTGACGGCTTTCCCGATGTAATGACACCTTAAGATAATGTGATACAAATTTTTAGGTACACACTTTTAGGAACTCAAATGGATGCCCGAGGTCTTTTTCCCATATAATAGTACACGTCCTGAATCTAATCCCATTCTATCATCCAAAATGCCAGTGAGGTAAGCTACTTGCTGACAGCATGTTGAGATTGCAATGCATCTACATTCACAGCTTGATAATGCAGTTACAGATTGTTTCTTGATTAACCAATCTATTAAACCACCTATGATTAATATAGCATACCCGGTAGTAGATTTTCGATTTCCGTAATGCTTGTTGAAAAAGTCAGCATTGGAGTAGGCAGTCATTTTTATGGGTACTGGGTGATGATATACAATGGTATCCTCACTGTACATGTTGAGATACCTCAAGAAATGTTGATGTTATAGCATCTCATAGTGATGCGTATTTGGTTTTGCCATGTATCTTGATAATATGGACACTGTAAATAAGATATCAGCTCTAGAGCTATTGGCAATCCAATTTAGGCAACCCATTACTGCACTGTATGTAGTGCTATCACAAGAAATTTGATCTAGATCCTCAGAATTGGCGAGTTGGGCATGCTCTCCCAGGATGGGAGAATGTGTAGGATGGCCATTGTGGTGACCGTAACTCTGCATGAGCTCCTAGATGTAGCCGAACTGACTAAGAGTAATGCAGCCGGTTTCCAGTCTGTTAAAACAGGAATATTTAATTAATTTGAGTATTTCTTTATATAGCTATAATCATTTAGTATTATTAGCAATTATTATTACATATGTATTTTGGAAAAAATAGTTTGTGCAATCAGTTGTTGTTAAATGGCAGTCCAAGATGGCCAATCAACATTAAACTAGCCAATGGCAGAGGCCCTGCGACTAGTGAATAAACCATTTCAGATCGTGCTTTGCGGTCCAAATAAAACTTTGTGTTTCAAGATCGCCAACCACAGATGAATAAGAAGGTTCGATCGTGGCTCAAGATAATAGGTTGTTGCATAGTGATTTATTGCATGATGTCCTAATTAAATAATCTCTTTTATTTCAGATAATCAAATATTATTCTACAATAAGTAGAATGATTCTTGTCATAGTATGCAGTATATGAATGCTATTACATCATAGAGGAATTGGGTTAATTCACCATCTAAATAGGAACATAATATAATAGTAGTTAAGTATTGTGGAGATCAGATAACATCAGATAATTCTAGTGAGTCTCTGTGATATACCGTGAGTTCAATTACTTAATACGAATAGTTATGATTGGCCCTATTTACGTTATTAAACTTAGAAGTATTGGTGTTAACTAGAAAGTTAAAATTACAGTGTTTTTGTAATATCTAGTTCACCGTGGGCACTCACATCCTATAATCAGTGTCCAAACCTTTCGTTCGTTCAGAAGTCGGAAAACTAAATACTGACACTAGATAGTGATAATAGTATTTATTTACATAGTAATATAGCCCCCCCTTAATTATCGATCTCATTGTAAAATTTCCATAATTGCACCTTCTGAATTAGAGCAGAAATATAATTACAACAGCCAGTTACCTAGTGAGTTAGTATATGGGCCTTCTATAGAGCCTCTATAACAACAACTTAGCCTTAAAAGTAGATTTGATCAAGTAATGATTACTAATACTTGTCAAGCAATATTAACCAATACTAGTTATACAATTGGAGATCCCGGCAGCTGTGGACAAGTTAATAGAACTGACACGGTTTCTGATACATTACTTAGGCATCCTGCCTAAGACAAGTTTTGGCGACTTTGTTTAATAATAAAAATTATATCTTAGCGTATCTGTACTCCTTGTATGCAAAGGGACATGTTAACCCCCGCCCCTCCACCACCCCTCCCGCCCCCCATAATTCGCTATTCTCTCCTTCTAAACAAATATAGGTCAAAAGAACACTGTCTCTACTTATTATTCCCAACATAGTAACAGAGAAAGCTTAAATAGTTTATCATGGTCACAAAACCGGGTAATTCTATTAAGTCAACAATTCAAAAATGACAAAAACACTTCATCCCAACCTGACATCCTTCCACTGACCTCTACGTGTGGAGGACCAGTTTCATTACATCTACACATTGTGTTCAAATCTGCATTTGAACTATCAACATTTCCAGCTCTAAAGTGGTACCAAGGTAATGCGCAAACAACTGGGCAGCACCTACATATCACCTCAACCGCCAGCTGCCGGACGCCAGATGCCAGAGCCTGCAATGGAGCCAGAGCCAGAGCCTACAACAGAGCCAGTGCCAGTACCAGTGCCAATGCCAGTGCCAGTGTCAGAGCTAAATCAAGCACATTTTAGAATGTCTTTAGGAATTATCTAGTTCATTAAATGAGCCACAAGCCTACAGCTAAGTAGTCACCATGTTAACGTTCTTTTCATATTTTTTTATTATACTTTTTATACCCTAAGTGAAATAATCTGCCTAGCCCAAGGGGAAGTGTTAGAACAAAAATATTTAATTTATTTGTGTATTTTTTTATATTACTATAATCATTTAATATTATTAGCAATTATTATTACATATGTAGCCTAGAAAAATAGTTAGTGCAATCTATTGATGTTAAATGACAGTTCAAGATGATCGATCAAAGTTGAACCAACCAATGGCAGAGGTCCTGCGACTATTTAATAAGCCATTTCAGATCATATGTTTTGGGGTCCAGATAATACATTGCTTAGGTATCCTGCTTAAGATAAGTCCTGCTGACTTATTTAATAATAAAAAGTATGCCTTAGCATACCGTGATAGTCTATATTATTAGTCTTATGTAATCTTTGCGCTATCAACCTTGCTTTGTGAGCACTCACTTTTCCCTTGTCCTCATGCTTATTATAAGAACCCCATAGCAATGAGGATGGTGGTACTGGCTAATAGTCTTGAAACTGTACCATACTCATTGAGGCTGGCCAACTCCGCGCCCATGGTCCTAAACCATTAAGGCCTATTATGGGCCCTAAAGACCTGTTTAAAGTACTTGGGGTCTAGGATACCAGGAATGACCTGGTAAGGAGTAGTATCCTGAGGGCAAGCAGCTGAAATAAATGCTACTTGCTCTCTCGCCTTGTGAAAAGCCACAGGGTACGTAGTCCCTAATATTGTTGTCAATGGCCTATTGTGACCTTGTTCCCTGTTCTTCTAAATTGGAATGTCTTCATCAAAGTAGCCTACATCTTCTTCTTGGGACTGGTCTTGATGTTCTTGGTATTGGCCATGTAGGTCGCCACATGCAGGAAAATGATAGTAATCTCCTACTAGCAGTATGCGAATTTGTTTACATGGGAGACTAGCAGCAAATCCTTTAGTTTTTTGCTAGCATGTGAAGGAGGTATTGTCTATACCTTTTTCTCTCAATTAAGAGCTGAGTAATTGTGGGCTTGTTCATACAGATAGGATGTATAGGTCACAGGGGGAAGGTCATCCTCAAAGTTTGACTGGGTAATGTCTTCACATGATGTTGTTATATTAGGCTAGTAATTAGATTGGTTTATTTTATTTATTACTTGTGTGAAATATTGAGTGAATAACCTCACACTGCATTATTTGATTGGATAATTTTATCCAGCTTTAAGTATTTGGAGTTGAGGCTCATTACACTTAGCTACAAGATATTTTTATCCAATAAATTTTATCTTGGTATAATTAGATTGGTATACTGATTGGTCTAAGACTTAGTCATATTTTATCATAGATCTAATTCCTATGTCTGATGTAATTAAATGTATGTAGGTTACGTTTAAAGTAGAGCATTCCCACCCTGGTAATTAGGCATAAGCCCAATAATTAATTGATTAGCACCATAGTAAGTATACTGACAGGTCAGCAGATTGGTGTAAACTATTTAGCGCCAACTCAGTCTATTATCAAGCACCTGAAAATAATGAATAAATCTTCTACATCTTAGTTTGAATATTAATTATTACTTTGCTTTTTTTATGATACTAAGGAAAATCATAACCAGAAAAAGTTCTAAATGCGCACTCCATTAACTTCTAAATTATCCCTTGATCCACGAGAATAGATAAGAAAATGATAGTTATAATATCTAGCAATTCAAGTGAGATAAGTGAGATTTCATCATTCCGGGTTGTCCCAAACAGAAAAATAAATGTAATCTGTAACTCTCCTTCTGAACATTTTATGTTGACGTCTAGCCAAAGGGAATCATTCTCCACTGATTCAAAGTCAGTATCTGACACGTATTTAGAGAACAAATCTTTCAAAAACAAGGAGGATTGTGATATGAAATAGAGAAGGGGTCCATGCCTACTTTCTTGTCCATGCTATATGAGAATAGTTTCTAAAAACAAAATCAAGTTTCTTCTTGTTAAGATTTGGTACATTGCCCAGTCCATCACAATCCACCTTACCTATATTATATTGTAGCTGAAAAGGACACCAAGTCTCCCTTTGGTAGAGAACTTGTTCTTGATGTCATAGTGGTTGACTCTGTAAAATACTTTGAATCTAAAAGTCCCAAGTCCTTGAATTCCCACACTTTGCTTGGTTTACATTTAATAAGGTTATATGTTTGCAGAGAGCATGTTGGTTGGCGCTAAATTGTGGGTGTAGGCTGCCACCTGGAATGTAAAACCCCAAAATGTTGTTAGCATGTTGATTGGAGGAGAGATGTCCTTGCCATTTTAATGAGCTGACAACATATATTCTTGCTTAGGCTGTTACTTAAAGCAGTATAAGGGAGAGTAGTCAGAGAAGTGATTTCTTCCTGCTTGAGGTACTGCTGAAATCAGCTTGAGAGGTACTCTCTACCTTGGCTTGTAAAAAGAGTTACAATTGCCAATGGAGAATGCATTGCCTCAAACATGGCTTTATAGGGTTAAAGCATCAGGGTACCTCTGATTTTAACTTCATAAGGTACATAGTGACAAAATGTGTATAATTGTTCATAAATGTTACTATTCAGTACATGTGGCTTAGGTCCTTAGTTAAGGGACTGATGATATTTCTACATGTTCATACACCCAGGTAAGTAAATCTTAATGTTTTTAGTGCCAAAGGAGCAAAAATAGTCTTTGCTGCAACACAGATTATACATTAAGCCTTTTGCATTGATAATGGGCTTATAATAAGGGTTCAGGGCTCTATGTAATTAGTCCTGTTTAGGATGTATGAAACTGTTATGCCAAAGTGTATGCTTAATGACTACAAGTTCCATAATTAGAGTTTTCGAGTGGTCCACGTGATTGAGCCATATTTCCAGGCAGGCAGCTCTGTTGGCATCATAGTCAAGTGTCCCATAGATTGCAGTGCCAAGTGGTGCATCTCGCAAGTGGGCCTGTAGGACAAAAATCTTATAGCCAATATTTGTATCTATAAAAACATCCCAATTACCCTTTTTAATTACAACACGTTTATTGTCATAGAAAGTAGTGGTGATGGGTCTGTTATACAGAATTAGTAAACACAAGAACCCCATGGGTGCATTATCAATGAACAACATTTGTGTTCAGCATTTTCTCTGGGCTTGCATGTAAACATAATGCAATCTTCCTTTTCAGAAGAGCTCACATTATAACACCATATGCCATTGTCATTGGTATCTCCACTGCTTTAATTTAAAAAACACAGATAACTTTGAAAAAATGTGCATGAAGTAGCTGAATTGACTATGAGCTCGGTTGTTTTCAGTGCCTCCTGTGAACTAGGTGTGGTTGCATTATCTATTTGGGTTATGTTGGTGATGGCCTCAGTTTCTGTAGCACTGGACAGGTTGATGCTCTTACATGATGTGGCAGCCAGGGCAACCTTCTTTTTTTCAATGTCAGCAAAGGATTTTCTGCAGTTTTAACCCTTTAGATCGAGGGTACAGTCTACAGTATTGTGCTGCATTGGGATATCTGGATAATAATTTTATACAAACACACCTTTTTCCATAGGGTTGTTGCCTTTGCCACCCATAGATTTTCTCTTGTTTTCTCGCTTCTTTTCCTTGCTGTTTTAGTTCCTCTTTTAGGTCTTGTTCTCAGTGTGATTGTTACTAATTGTAGTCCCCTTGATGCCTAGCATACGTTCCCATTCCTTAACCTTCATTAAAAAAGTATACCATGCAGAATACAAAATAAGCGCCATAGTGGGATATTATAGTCTTTAGTAGTATAAAGAATTTTTATGGCATTGGCGGTAATTACCTGTGGTATCATGTATGGATGAAGTCTTGCAATAATTTGGTATACAAAATCTTGTACCAAGTAATTGCTGATGATTCTAATTTCTAGCTGACCTATTAGAAATCGCATAGTTTCTCCTAATATTCATATACTAAGATAACTGTAGTGTACCCATAAGTTGGGTTGAGGAGAACAAATTTTTCATAGATAAATTCTCAATCATTTAAATCTGCAAAACCAGCATATTCATGTTATGCCTGGTCTACAAAAATGTTGAGGTAGTGGTAAGCAAACTGTTCATCATTTGGAATGTAGTAGCCTCCTAATATAATATTGTTCTATTTTTCAGAAGTAGGTGCGAAGCATAAAACATGTGCCATATCAGCCTAGTTGAGCATGTAGCACAAGATCCTGAGCATATATATTAAGTGAATAGTTTGCACGTGTACTGTGCTTAAAGATCTTGAGGGTAGTGATGCCTATAGGTTTTATTTTGAACTTACCGTAACCAAATTTGTAGAGGTTTGATAATCCAAATAGTCCTGAAAGTAGTGGTGTAGAAAATCTACTACCACCAGGTGATCCCTGTGGGAATGGCTAGTGAGGGTGTCCTGGTCCAGCTGGTTCTCCAAATCTCCCTGGTTTAAAGTTGAATGGTTTGCCACCATTACCCAGTCCTTTTGGCCCATTGTCTGGGTCGCATGGTCCACTTGTGGGTGGGGCTGTCTGTTGCTGTTGATACTGTATTGGCCTGGCATTATTTTTTATCCCTCTTTCAGGAGCAGCAGCATTGACATTATTAGTGGAATTCCTGACCTGAGGGTTGCCCGCAGGAGGGTTAATCACTGATCTGGGAGGAGGAGTGTGTTTCATGCCATGTTGGCTGGAAGTTCCCCCAGGACTGACACTCCTGCTATGTCTGTAGCTGCCTGTGTAGCAACCAGAGTTGTTGCTTAATGTACTGCCTATTCATTAGCTAGAGCTGCCACTTGATGTGCTGCCCATTCATTGGCTGGAGCGGCTACATTTGTGGCGGTTAATGTTGAAGCCGCAACTATCTCAGCACGTTCCTATTGGAATTTTTGTTGAGTGGTGGCTAAGTTTTTCTGGATCTCTCTCTCTGCATACTGTAATTGCATAAGATTGTGCATAGTCTTGAACTCTTGTTTACACTGAAGATCTCTCTCCTTTTGTTCACAACACTCGAGATTAAATTTCTAACTTCCTTTAGCTGCTCAGGCAAGTTGTTCAGTCATGAGCTGGAGTTGTTGATGTTGTCACATTTGTGGCATTGGCGTCTTGCAAAAGAGCTTGGGGACCTTCTAGGAAAGGGTTTAAAGGAAGGTTAGTTTGTAATGCTAAGTCAAATTTACCAGTCTCCCGTATATGGTCAATTTGCATGCATTTGTTGGCTGTAGTAGCCAACTATAAATTATTAGTAGGAAAGAAGGTAGTAAGCGTTTGTGTTATTCCTAACTAGTGAGATTGCAAATCTCTCTAAAAGGGCATGTTGTCTGTCTCTTGCTCTTCATCTTCATTAGGAGAGGCAGCTAAAGTCCTCCTTTCTTGACAAGACGTGTCTGATAATCTGTCAATTGCCATGTAGCTCATCTTTCTACCAACGAAGTGGTGCAATGGTAATTCTGAAAATACAATAACTCTGTTCGCAGTTGTAGAGTTCTGAGATGTTGGTGGGCTTGAGCCTGATTCAGTCGAAAAAATTGCTCTTCAAGTTACTGCCAGTCTTTATATATTTGTTGTTGTCTAATTGTTGTACACCGATATAGCTTGGAGAACTTGGGGCTGTCAAATTCTCTTGATATATTATTGTTTTCCAATTCAGGTTAGCAATAGAAACACAGCGTTTGGAATTGTTTGGGTAGTTAGTGTTAATGTGGTTATCCTGGGGTGCCACACTAATACTTGGTGCAAGGTGATAAAATAATGTTGAAGGGAAAGTATTTTCTTTTCTGTCATTTAAGTATAACTCATTTTTCCATATTTATAA
>NAOQ01000249.1:1865-13615 GCA_002751075.1 Ichthyophonus hoferi
TATACAATACTCTACAGTACTATACTATACTATACTATACGATACTATATTATACCATACTCTAATAAACTATACTATACAATACTCTACAGTACTATATTGTACTAACTATACTATACCATACTCTAATAAGTTATACTATACAATACTCTACAGTACTATATTGTACTATACTATACTATACCATATTCTCCGGCACTATACTATACTAAACTATATTATATCGTACTTTACTATACTATACCATACTATACTCTACTATGCCTAACACTTCACTACGGTACACATCACCTATCCCCTTACAACCTCGACCACCTTACCTTCTTGAGAGCCTCGATGGCCTGGACATGTTTACCCTCAAGATCTATCAATTCAGCTGTTTCTTTTGACAGTTCTGCTATCTGTAATGCAAGCTGCGCCTTCTCCTCCGACACCTTTTGCTCGTTCCCAATCACTACAGTCTATAGCAAACGATTGGAATAATATAAGGATGTATAAGAATGTTTAAGAATGGAATAATAATAACTTGAATAGATTACATTTATAGCAAGTGAAATAACTTAAGTTATTACTATGTCTAGTATAAATGTGATGGAAGAAGTGTGTGTAAATGGTAATAGGTTTGCAAGAAAAGAAAGAGAAGGAGAGAGGGCGTTATGAAAGGAATCGATGTGTATGTGTATGTGTATATGTGTATATGGTTTAATATACCTTGACTTCAATTACATCCTGTAGTTTCTCAGAGTGCTTTTTAGCCAACCTAATAAGATTCAACTCTTTCTCTTTCAATTGGCTTCTAAGTACATCGATCTCGGCCTGGGCCAATGCTTCGGCTTCCATAGTTTCTTTCACCTCTCCCTCTTTAATGGCCATCCTTTCCTGATCCGCCTGAAGGAGCTTTTTAATGTTGTCAAGCTGTGAGAAGAAAGGAAATATATAGGTGTTAAACAATATTAAGGATGGGTAAGCCAGGTGCAGCCCGTCATTTTAATGAACACAGCTCTACCCCCAGGCTGCATTTGGATCTCGGGCCTTTACTAGGTGTTAGGCGTAGGACTACTAGAGCCATCTACCTAGACGCGTACATATCTGTACACTAGGCACCATTCTATATGTATATATACACTAGGCACCATTCTATATATATATATACTAGGTACCATTCTATATATATATACACTAGGCACTATTCTATATATATATATATACACTAGGCACCATTCTATATATATACACTAGGCACCATTCTATATATATATACACTAGATACCATTCTATATATATATATATATATATACACTAGGCACCATTCTATATATATACTAGGTACCATTCTACACTAGGCACCATTCTATATGTATGAATGTATCAGGAATCAGACCCCCTAACAGGGGCCAGCTAATACTACATATCCTGTGATGCACCCTGCTACACGCACCAATCCCTCCTCCTAATAGCATATAAAGACATGCCATTACACGAGTCATGATATCCAAGCAATCACCAACCTTTGTCTCTGAGGTCTTTTTCTGGCTGTTCAGAAGAGAAATCTTAGCCTGCTTCTCTTCCATCTCACTGACATACATACTAACCGTAGACTTCAATCGTTTTATTGGTCCATCCTGTTCTTTAGGAGGTGTGGTTGGTCGTTTCTTACGTAAATCCAGTTGATCTGACTCGCTCTCTGTACTTGCTTCAGTGGTGCCATAATTACTAGTAGACTGTGGCTTGTGTCTGTGTGTTGGAGGGAAATGAGAGAGAGAGAGAGAGGGAGGGAGAAAGTAAGGCAAAAAGAAGGATGAAGAAAAAATATATATAGAAATTAGGTAGTCATGTCTTCTAGATAGCTCCTTACACTACAGACACTATCATACCATATAGTATGTGAGTTGAATATCATTAATAGGATGGACCTATTATATAGTGTAAACAAGAGATGAAATAACTCTCCTGTACTGGATAGGTATAGGGGGAGGGGAGGGATAGGCAAAGTGCCAGTAAAAAGGGATATGTAATACGGGATGCAATAAAGACAAGATGAGATGAGGCAATAAAGAATATAATATAGAGCAGGTTAGAGGGATGATAGGGGGTGTATATGGGATCAATCTGTCCTAGGGACTAATGGGAAATGAATGCATTGGGGTCATGAAGGGAAAGACGGGAGGGAGAGAAAAGGAGAGGGAGAGAAAGTAGGAGAAAGTGGGAGGTGAAGAAAGAAAGATGAGATGACATACAATTGGGTGAGACTCTTTTTAATAAACTCCAAGTAGGAAGACAGGGCGCCACTTCCTGGCACAGAAGAGATCTCATCCTCTTCCTCCTCTGAGTCATCGCTATCATCTGATTGGTCCTCGGAGCTCTCTCCTCCTACCTCTATTATCATATTTCCTATAGTGACAGTACCAGCTGTCTGGAATACATCTCGTGCAACATGGCCCCCTGTGGAGTAGAGAGAATAACTTAATGTGTATATGTATAACTCAATAACATGATTAAATGTAGGAGAGAGGGAGAGAGAAAGATATGAACTGTGGGTGCATCAGAAGGAGTGTATGACGTGTTACATGAATACACATATACGTAGGCATCTAGGGAGAAGGAAGAAGGAGGGGAAGTGTAACCCAAATACAGCAAGCATTAAGGTAGGTAACCAATCAAGAACAAAGATAAGTAAGGTAAAGAAATCAACTAACCAATCAAACACAGAATAACCCACAGAGGACAAACCACGAATCACCCCCAATCCATTGTTTCACACATGTTTAATCAAAATAGCATTGCCAACTGGCCAAGAACAATATACAACTTGTGGAATATATATAAGAGGTCTACAACAACCCAACCTACCATAGGGTGAACCTGGCAAGGGTGACCCGGGGTGTCTTTGAGCCCTTAGATGTCTGGCTTGTAAGTAAGGTAACGCTTTACGTACAGGTCCACCAGGTCGCAAGGCTGTGCTGGCTCTGACTGTAGCCGGGGAGCGTCTAGGTCCTCCAGATAGGGCCGACATAGGCGGGCGGGACATTTGCTGATGTAGTTGTTGTTGTAGTTGCTGTAATTGTTGTTGTTGTTGTAAACTAGATGTTAATCCTGTGGTAGATGCAGGCTTTGCAGGGGTATAGGCACTAACAGTAGTGGATGACTTGTTACCAACGTGAAGGGACGGTGGTATTGATTGAGATGGAGCTTGATTATTAGTGGAAATATTTGAACCATCACTGGTTTGTTTAGGATGGAACCTGGTTCTGGCTACAGATTGTACAGGATTGACATCAATATCAGTTTCTGTAAGAGAGGGTAAGGAGGATATTAATACTACGGTATATATATATATATGTTTAATATATATATATATGAATGCGCATAAATACGTACATGTATCAATATGTTAAATATGCATACACTTAATACAACTATGCCTCTGCACATGGTACTAATATGGAGTGGCCTAATAGATAGCAGTATCTCCAATTACACAAACATATAAACACACTAACCTGAATCTAGAGTCTCTATATCCATGTCAACACTCTCCGTGTTATCATTGGTTAGTGCTGTACTCTCATGTGCATTCATAATAATGTGACGTGGCACCCAGGTTGGCTGGGAGGGATTAGATAAAGATTAGATCGAATAAAAATTAAAAGGTTAAGATCGGCAAGTATAGAACAAATGATTGGTGATTGCTCGTAAGAGAGAGAATATGTCTGTGAAAAAAATTAACTGAAAGAAAAAGGCATATAAGAATGTGGGTGCCCGTATATGTGTATATGTATGTGTATGTATGTATATAAATACACAGATGGCACAACAACAGCAGCACCCACCTTGACCTCTATCAAAGTAGTGCCAGTCTCTCCTATAATGGGTGGTATCTTGCCCTGTAGCTCAGGCAATGGCTCTGTGAACATGCCAGTGAGTGAGTAATCATGTCAGAAATATCTAAGTCAAAGGTGCCAATTGTAAGGCCCGTTAGGAGCACCCAACCAATAATATCAACTAAGCTGTCTCTTAAGGCTTACCCCCACGGCCTTAGGAGATGATTGGTCAATGGTTAGGGGGTCCAAAAATGGTTTATAAATACGAGGTGAGGGAGACAAATGCATCTGACTACCTCACATATTGATTATTCGTATATGGTAAATTATACATAAAGGAAGCCTCTGATTGGATGGGATAAAATAATAATGGTAGGTGCATGAGGGAGAGAGAGGGAGAGGGAAAGGAAAAGTGTAGATACATGATTAACCCAATAGAATACAGGCTGTCATCCAACCTACCATCTGGCAGGACAACTATAGCGGATACTTCCTTGTTGAATACCACCTTGCTACCAAAAAAAGTATGTTGCGTCATATCTTTCCAATCAGATTCCGATACTCTTTGAGACCCTGTCTGTGGTAATACCGGGTAGGCAGGACTGGGTGGCGGAGGGACACCAAAGGATCTCCTACGGGGCAGGGGAGGTGGGGGGGGTCTCCCTTCAATGAAATCAGGGGGATAGTTAAGTGATCGATAATTGTCTCCATAATTGGATGGAGGGTATTGCAAAAGGGGTGGTCTGCTGTTGCCATAGTGATGGAGTGGGGCTGGGGCTGGTAGCATAGGAGGCCTGTCACCGAAGTTTGAGCCATACACCATTGGATCAATCCCGTGATTCATTGGTGAAGGTTGCTGCATGCCATGATGGGGGTGTCTCATTGGGTTATTAAAGGAGGGATCCATGTTATGCATTGCATTTCCATGACCAGGTGGTAGATGATGTAAGGGGATTGGCTCCCCTAAAAAGGGAGGCCCGGGAGAGGAATGGGATAGAAGGGGTGAATAATCAGATGGTTCTGGTGATATGTTTATCGGAGCAGAGTGTTGTGGGTATATCCCAGATTTCATTGGCCCCCTGGAGGGGTTGCTATCCCGCCAGACCGGGTCGGGGGATGCGGGTCGCAGAGTAACTTTTGATTGGCGATCCTTATCTAGCCTTGATCTCTCCCTCTCCTTCCCTCTGTCATCTAATTGGTTCTTATTGCTATAATCAAAGGAAGCCCTATCACGACTGCTAGCTCTAGTTCTACGATCACGATCAGGCCTGAAGTAAACCAATGTTAGATGTTATAGCTCTCGATCAGTGGTTATAATTATTTGATATAAATGTACAGATGTATGTTTAACACAGTAAATATATCGAGGGGAGAAATGGGAGAGGGAAAGGGAGAAGAAGAAGAGCAGAACATGTATATACAAAAGAGTGTGAACAAGGATACATATTCGTATATGTTTACGCTTTGTGATGTAGGATTTATAAATCTATATATGGTTTTATCTGGAGTTATTTATATCGCTATTTGTATATAGAGTCATATCCTACTTTGCAAAGATTATTTGTATTATTATTAAGGCTATTCACCCTAAATAAAATATGGCATGCTATGATATGGTACGGATCTGTATATATATATGTGCATATACACATAAATATAGTGGGTGAGGAATGTAAAATAAACAGAACCAACTTAGTAAGAAAAAACCACAAAGAACTCGAAAAAAAAAAAAGACACCGCTCCATAAAACTATTGACGACATTATTTACCCCGCTACTTGGTGAAGTAAATCATCAAATTCTGACACCACTGAAGAGCCCGCTGTAAGAAAATAATAATCAGAATGGTATTTACATATGCCTACATACATTCAGAGAGCCTTATAATAATGGGTTACAAGCCTGCGTCCTTTATTGTGTTGTTAGGTATAACCAACATGTCTCAAATGATTATACAATAGTTGGAAGGAAGAGATGTTGCACTGAGAAAGACTGTCACAAACAAATTTTGTTTTTGCTATCTCATATAGGGGTAAAAATGTTATATAAAGAGCAACAGAGCGTGGTAAAGAAACAAGGAAAGCGTGGTTGTTCATTTAACCTACAGTTTCGATGGCGGCTGCTAAGGCTCGGTGCTGGCCTCTCCTTTTCGCTGGTAGCAGGACGTAGCGGTCTCCTGTAGGCCGGCTTAGAAGACGGTGGTGGTAGTGGTGGTTTTTCTGTATGTTCACCCCAGATTTGACTTTATTATATCGTTGGTGTATACATATACACGATAACTTATAAAACCAACTGTATACTACCGCATCAGAAACTAAATTTAACCTGGAATTACTACAATGAACTTATTTTTCCTGCAGGTATTTGTGAATGATGTAAATATGTAAAAGCCATAGCAAAAGGTTATGGGAAAACACACATGGCACTGTTGTGCACGTGCTACCCATGTTGTATGTGCGGTTTGTGAGTCTGTCTATGGAAGTGTATGTGAATCTATTGTGCAACTGTGTATAGTATTAGGCTGCAACACGTTAACGGATAATTGCTTACCTGTATTATGTTTTGAAATGTGATCAACCTGGGGCTCCGGGTTTGACACCCCTAACTCACCCTCTTCCAACTCTCCTTCTTCTTTCTCACTATCTTCAATAACAATATCCTTTGTTTCTACTGGTTGATCGCTGTTAACTGTCTTCAATAGCTTCATGTCTGTTACACACTCATTCGGTTTCTTCTCTACTATGTCTACAACAACTGTATTTGTCTGTTTACTAGTTGTATTTTGCACAGGTGTAACAGTGTTGGACAAGTTTATATTTAACGATCGGAGCAGTTGCTCCCGAAGGCTTTCTGCTTGCTCTTGTAGACCCATTACCGTACATTGACCTGGGCCATCCTCTTTCGCCGCCAGTTTACTCGTTAACATGCCTCCAAGAGGGTCGTATTTCGGGCACATAATATGCACACAACCGAAAGAAAAAATAATATACACGACGCGGTTACTGAAGTTGAGACAGTTGTATAGGTTATCATATTCTTTAACAAGGTTTGTATCCAATACGAAGACAACTTGAACCGCCAATATGGACATTGTCACGCATTTTAACTTTTTCTGTGACACACATAAAGCCAAAAAAAGAAATTGTCCCGCATTTTGGTTTCCTGGATCAAGTAAATTGCGTGAATTTTTGTTTCGCTTTTGCAATCGCGGGATTGCATGCATGTATGCTGTTCAATGTTCAATGTATTTCTATGATGTAAATTGAAATGATATCCTCTAGGAGTATTGTAATATAAAGATAAAGCTCGAAATTTTCAGTCTAGGAACTTAGGGAGCTACACACGTGATTGCTAGGTCTGTAAACACAAAATACAAATAAACATTAATGAGAGGATCTAGGGCTCTTCCAAAATTCGAAGTACTACTCCGGTTCGACCCGGTGTGGCATATAGTACAATAACGGGTCATTTATGCATAAACGAATAGGTTATCTGAACTGCTCAGCTAATCGAGTGACTAATCATTATACTCACGGTCTAAATAAACGGTTATAAAAATATTCTGGCAAGTAAAGTTTGTACTATATATTTGTTAAAAGTTTACAGAAACTCGTTAGACACATTCTGTGAACTCCAATTTTTTGTATTTCGTGGTTTGCTTATGCACAATTTATTGTACTATAAATTGGCCCTAATATAATCACTTCTGATATTGGCCAACATAAATAACTTCTTATTTTTATGTCAAACACAAACAAAATTATGCTGTTTTATTTTAATATTACAATAACTTGAGAGTAATACAACTAATAGTAAATATGTACCTGTTATTCAACCTGTAGCAGCAACATAATTAAAATTGCATTATTACTGTTGAAATGTTAGAAGTTTCGAGGGTCTTAGTATTGAAGGCGAGTTTCTCAGCCATGCCTAGATTATGATACATTGGACAGTATTTCAAGCCTTCCAATTTCAATAAAAACTAGCTAGGAAAACGTCTATCAATCAATGGAGAAATATCGTTAATTATCAATCAACACCTAATAGCATGAATGGAACTGAAATAGGTCCAATAATTACTCGAACTGTCTAAATATTACACTCATCATCATTAAGACGACGAATCTACTTTGTGATTAGTGGCAAGAAAGCGCACTAAGGTTTAGGAGGAAGAAATGGTCCAAATTTGACAGCATTACCACAGGCACAAATCAACTAAATTAAAGTGAAGGTGCATATACTATGTAGAAGCTCCTGAATACAGTAATTAGCATATCTATATAATATACGAAATTAAATGACTTCAAGTGTTTCGGTAGTTGTGATTCGTTATGAAAGTCCCTAGCTATCTGGTTCGGTGGCCTAGATTTGGTCTGTTAGGTATTTAATACTCAATACATCTGCAATATTACTGCCTAGATTGCAAGGATAATACTTGCTAGCCCTTTACATCAACATATATCATACCAATCTGTGGTAGTTTTAGTAACTTGTCTACAGGTTTTGAGGTCGCCAAATGGGTGTTGCATAATAAGACTACATATATACATATTATGATATTGTTTAATAAATAATAATTGAGGGAAAAGTTCTTTGTGTCACGAACGCATTCGTATTTTTCCATATCAGTATAGTACACGTAAGCATGCGGGGTTGCCGCGTATGCCCGGGTGGACGTTTATTAGTCGTTTCCGTTCCCACTTATCCTCTTCCGGCATTTGTTTATTGCGGGTACCAATCGCAGCTGTTTTCATCATTGTAGACCGATGTTAAAGATTATTATTGACAAATCAATTTACCTGGTTAAGAACGTTATTATCAACTAATATTGGACCAATCATTTCATGATCTGCTGGTTATCAGAACTTCGGCCGAACTGTGTTCATTCGGAGATAACGGTACATCTACTCGTCTTGTTGAAACACATTGACTGTTTTTTATTATAGAATGTAGTTTCCTGTCTGTTTTCAAGCTTATATCCGGTTTGGATAGGGTAGGGTCATTGTTAGAAAAGACATTGTTGACTAACTATGTCAACATACTCGTATGTGCGCACTGATGAAAGCAAGAGATGATATAACCTAGTCCTTTTGCAAAGCTTTGGACGTGTGGTTTACTTATAAACAAAACGAGGCGGGTAGAGAGCTTTTTTTAAAAAGCTAGAAATTCATATTATATAGGACCGGACACATGGGCGCCTTCGCCTCGGAAGAACGTCTGGTTGCATTTATTAATGTGGAAAAAGCACTAACAAGCCTTATTTTAAAAATAAACTACTTAAGGGTATACAATTAAATATTTTCTAAGAACTAATAAAAAATAACGGGCCAAATCATACATTAAGTCTATGCCTCAGTGAACACAATACTTTCACTAGTGAAAACTATAGTTTTACTACTAAGTTCAAAAATATCAGTTACCATAGTATATTCATTGGTATAAGGTCATATCTTGTACATGGGACAACCGCAGTGTTGCACTTATACTAATCGATATTTACACTGTATATATTGTACACATATGGAATAAGGGCTTCTCCAATACAATGATTAATTCGGTTGTACTACTTTCACACCCTCCTATAGTCAAACAGTATACATTTTAAATGCATATAAAAACCGTTGTCATGGGTTTTTACTAGCTGTACTACCACTCTTTTAACTACTTCCAAATCCAATAATAATATCTGTACATAAATAGAAGACAGTCTATAATAGTATAATAGTTGTCATAGTGCCTCAACAACAATTAGCCACTGCGATTTCTGTCAATACAAGTTACACAGAGTTGAAAACTCTTATCGAATTTTTATTTTTTTGGAATCACTTTCTTATTGTCGCTCTCCATATGAGCACATCTGTTAGTTGGATATTCAAATAACTATAATTTATAGTAAAGTATTTCTTATTAACCAATATATATAGGCATACTATATATATGTAGCGGCGGAATGGAAATTTTCCTCACATTTAGTGAAAAAAAAATATGTATGTCGAGGGTAATATACCCACATACATGAATATACTTACGCACAGTCGCAAAAAAAAACAAAAAAGTTGGCTTTCATTCCAAACAGATGCACACAGACTATATATAAACAATAATGTTCCGTTTATAAATTTTTTTTAAAAAAAAAAATATTAGCATAAAACAACACACCTCAGCCGTGCAACATAATGAACGCCTTATTTCACATAAATTATTTGTTCTAATATTTACGATACTGTGGGCCTACGCTAAATCAAATCAAAACTGTTACGAAGTCAGACCACCATAGTTTTTAATGCATTCTATTGTTTATCAATCGGCTGATCAATTGTGCCTGGATATAGCCAATTATAGTTAAATCGTGATGATGTCTTAAAGCATGTGGCTTACCATACAATGTCGGACCAATTATTCTTAGCCAAATAAAATAAAAGTAGATTAAGAATAATTGTCACATAGCATACATTTTTATTTTTGTTTTTATTTTTATATACCTATTACATAAGCTATTATGTATTTTCTAGAACTAATATGGGTAGATAATAACAATGAATTTAAAGGCATTTTTCTTTTATTCGGTAGGGATAGGACAATTCAAATTGTTCTATTTTCTGGATTACATTTGTTATACCAATGGCTTCCCATGTCAAGATTGCAAAAAAGTTAATATTTTATACTTACAGGTAACTTTTTATGGCATTTATATAAAAAAATAGTTGAATTAACGTAAAGCACATAGATAAAGTAAATAAATTGCCTTGACTTGGACCCCGACAATTTTAACATTGCCATATGGGGTTTATATCTCCGTTTCTTTTCCACCCTGTCTGATTACAACATCTTACCAATCAAGTACTCCAAAAAATACTTTAGATGTTATTGGCTCTAGAAGTACTATTGAGTGTAAAATGCAAATAAGCAAACAGCATAAATAACATTATCAATAGTAAAAGGGAATTAAATTATTCTAAATAAAATATAAAGAATATTTTGCATGCTATAAGAGGGCTGCGTGTTAATTATGACTTTGAATGTATTGTTACATCATAAATTGTACAATGTTTAATTTCAAGCATATTTCATTATTGGCTAATTATCAGACATAATTCTAGTCTGGTAAAAATAGTAATGACTATATATTGGTAAGGTTCTAGATAAGTTTCACAGGTTATTTTTTCCTTTAGGTGTTTATTTTTCAATCATGTCTCTTCCTGAAGGAGTGTAAGTAAGGCGCAGGCTAATCAGCCTGCCTATATTATGTATGCGCATTTAAAGCCAATTATTTTTGCTTTAATATTTTTTTTTGTAGATTTTTTTTAAAAGAATAAGGCTAGGCGTAGAGGTATAGCAAAGAGGTCAAGGAGGATTTGCAATGTAATAACTGGTGTTAACCTGTTTCTTTCCGTTCACAGTGCTGATATCGCCCTGATCGGCCTGGCCGTCATGGTAAGTGTACCCAAGGCGTAAACCAATTATAATTATATAAAATAAATTTGTTCGTGGCATGAATTGGTTCGTGGCATGTTGAGCTTCTACTTTGCTGCATCGGTTATTCAATTTGTAAACAAGAAAATTTGGTTGTTTTTATATATATATATACTTTATCTGCCTCTCCAATAGGCCACGTTCTTCTTTATGTGTAGAGCCAGTCTGACTTGTCTTCTTTTATTTCACCACAGGGTCAGAACATTATTCTGAACATGAACGACAACGGATATGTTGTTACTGCCTTTAATCGGACCACTTCCAAGGTTGACGACTTCTTGGCCAACGAGGCCAAGGGTACCAACGTAAGACAATGCTCTTTGGGTATATTTGTATCTTAAGTCTCTTTGGGTATATTTGTATCTTAAGTGGTATATAACAATATTCCCCTTTCTATGCTTATACTTAGTTGTTTCTTGCTGATATTGCATCTTTTTTTTTTTTTTTTTTTTTTTTT
>NAOQ01000249.1:14096-33584 GCA_002751075.1 Ichthyophonus hoferi
ATATAACTATACTTTCCCTTTCTTATGTCTTATACTTTAGTTTGTTTCTTTGTCTGTATTATTGTCTTATTCTTTTTTTTTTTTTTTTGTTGAGCCTAGCTACTTTTCGAAGTCCGTCTTACTGTTTCTAACTTTATTTGCCTTCAGATTCTTGGTGCTCACAGCATTGAAGAAATGTGCCGCTCTCTCAAGAAGCCCAGACGCGTTATGATGTTGGTTAAGGCCGGCAAGGCTGTTGATGACTTTATCGAGCTTATTCTTCCTCACTTGGAGAAGGGTGATATCATTATTGATGGTGGCAACACTCACTACCCCGATACCCAGGTACAACCACACCGCCGACCTTTATCCTCATACATGCAGACACATCCGTTCAATATAGTGTAATATAATGTGATTGAAGTTAGAATTAACAGATTACAGTTTAAATGTTTACGTATTCTATCTTTTGCAGAGGAGATACGAGTACCTCCAGACAAAGGGAATGCACTTCATTGGTACTGGTGTGTCCGGTGGTGAGGAGGGTGCTCGCTATGGACCCTCTATGATGCCTGGTGGAGACATTGCTGCCTGGTGGGTGGACACTACCTCTTGACCTTATTATATTTATACATATTAGCGAACTCTCAACGCTTGCTCTTTTTGTTGTGCGGATATTTATTTATTTTCTTATTCTTTTTTCATCTGCTTGTGCCGTTATAACTCTAGCAATACACTATATTGTATGCAACTGATCTTGAGCTCTCTAGGCCAGTGATTATTTCTTCTTTTATAACTATGGTATGGTATGATATATGTGCATAGTCTAACTGTATTTTGCCCTAGGCCTTATGTGAAGGATATTTTCCAGGCCATCGCTGCCAAGGCCGATGGTGAGGCATGCGCTGACTGGGTTGGTACCGGTGGAGCTGGACACTTTGTTAAGATGGTCCACAACGGCATCGAGTACGGAGACATGCAGAGTATGTACTACCCCCTGCCCACCCTCTTGTATTAACTCTTACTTTAATCTCCTTCTTTAAAACTAGTTATACCTATAAGTCATCGGACTTATAACATGAATCCCTCCTGTCTTAATATAATATAATCTAATATAGTTTGGTATTGGTGTCTGGACGTTATTTTCCTTGGTGTACATCATGTTTCTAATACCGAGTGGTTGAATTATGGACCTCATGTACCCTTTTAATAATATTCTCTAACCTCTATAATCCCACCTTCACAGTGATCTCTGAGGTCTACCACTTGATGCACACTGCCTTGGACATGACCCACGACGAGATGAGCGCCGTTCTGAGCGAGTGGAACAAGTCTGAACTCGACTCCTACCTGATTGAGATCACCAGAGATATTCTGGCCTTCAAGGATGTCGATGGCAGCCCCCTGGTCACTAAGATCCGCGACGCTGCTGGTCAGGTTTGTGCCCCAACCAACCCATTTATTATTATTGTAACATTTTTCTTGACAACAATTACTTGCTTAGCTCCTTCTACCTTATATTTCCTGTTACTTTGTTTAAAATTGCCATAAAATAATGATTTGAGGATGAGGTTTACCATAACCTTTTCTAATTGCGTGGCCGTGATTTTCTTGTTGTTTAAATTCTATCAGAATATATCTTCGCCATCACTTAGTGTATTTAGTATTAACATGCCTTGTGTACCATGAGTAGAAAGGAACCGGAAAGTGGACTGGTATCTCGGCCCTTGACATGGGTGTGCCTCTGAGTCTTATTGCCGAGAGTGTGTTCTCTCGCTGCATCTCATCTCTTAAGGAGGAGCGTGTTGAGGCCAGCAAGATCCTGAGGGGCCCCACCAATACCAAGTACACTGGTGACAAGAAGGAGTTCTTGGAGAACCTCCGTAAGGTGTGTTGCAATTGCTTTAGCTCCTATCGCATATCCCCGTGTTAGATCATATAGACATACCAATGCGAAACGACTGCCAAAGTCTTCTTTTTTCTCCTTTAATTTGGCATTCTCGTGTTTGTTTGTTTTTGAAACATGTGCTTGTTTGCTCGACCTAATCATTTATCCTGCTTACTGACTTTTTGTCCATGTCTTTTATACGTTAGCACTGGTTACACACACACATATATATATATATATTTGTTTAGGAAAAATGCATAGCGTCTTAGATCTTTTCTAACATCCCTTCTCCTTCTATCCATACATTATAAATAATAGGCTTTGTACGCCAGCAAGATCGTGTCCTACGCTCAGGGCTTCATGCTTATGCGTCAGGCCGCCAAGGAGTTCAACTGGGAGCTCAACTATGGCTCTATTGCTTTGATGTGGCGCGGTGGTTGCATTATCCGCAGTGTTTTCCTTGGTGAGATCAAGAGAGCATATGAGCAGAACAAGGACCTTACTTGCTTGTTGGTCGACTCCTTCTTCGCCGATGCCCTCCACAAGTCTCAGGTGAGGATTATGTGGGGGAATTGTATATTGTTCTTACGGTTATTATGGGTACCTGGGTAATACAAGGGCCATGCGAAAAATCTCTGGATGTGTCCACTTGGAGTGCACAGTTCTAACAGTATTCGGGTTCTTATATAGTCCGTATACAGGTGTTGTATAATTTTTATCTTTAATATACTCATGCGTATTAAAAATGTTGTTTTGTTTCTGCAGAGTATTTATACTGACTATTTAATTTGTTCATATAGGATGGATGGCGTCAGGTTGTTGCCACCAGTGCCCTTCTCGGTGTCTCCACTCCCTGCCTCTCTGCCGGCCTTGCCTTCTTTGATGGCTACAGAAGCGAGATGCTTCCTGCCAACCTCATTCAGGCTCAGCGTGACTACTTTGGTGCTCACACCTACGAGCTTCTTGGGGCCCCTGGAAAGTGGGTGCACACCAACTGGACTGGCCGCGGAGGCAACGTCTCTTCCACCACTTACGAGGCCTAAATTAGCCTTATTGGTGCTTTAAGTGGCCTAACTAGGTTCTATTGCCCTTGCAAATGGGTGTGCTAGGCCGATTAGCGTAGATCATCGTGTTCAGGGTTTAGAAGAGGACATGGAACAGTGAGAAAATGTTACTCTCATCTGCTCTAACCATTTACCAGAAATGTAGTAATAAAAACTAAGTATTAAATACAATTGTGTGTGTATATTAGGACTTGCATGTCTTTTTAAATTTTTATTCTTTTTCTTGCAAGACTTTTTGGGCATGATATAGTATGTAATTGTCACTAGATTGAACCCCTAGTATATACTGCTAGTGGGATAGTGCTAATGCTTTATATAGACTGTTAGTTTCAAATATGATTGTAAATAGCTTTCAGTGAATTAATACAAAGCAGTTCATACAAACGCGTGTTATGTTATCATTATCAGAGAGGAAAAAGAATGATAATGATTTTCACTTGGCCTTTTGTTATAAAAATAACATTGAAAATTTTATCTTAAGGAGAAATGAATTATTAGCAACCAAAGCATGAATGTGAAGAAGCTCAACACCGAAAAGAGTAGTAAGCACATTTATAACCAATTAATGCATATCCTTAATACATATGCCCCATTTTAGACTATAAGTGGTGTAAAATGTAAGCGTGGTGAACTTATCATATCTATTAGACTGAATATGAATATAATGTTAATGTTCCTTCATACAAGATTGCCTTGACTGATTTTTTCACAAAAAAAAATAGAAATAGAGAAGCAAGTATCAATTTTTAGCTTAGGTCATTTTGCAGCACCAAACCCAACTGCCGTTTATCCCAGTTTTACTTTGATACTGTATTTTTAATGGTGAGGTCATTTGTCCATGTTACAAGGTCGTTATCTCCTAATGAACACGTAATTCAAATTGATTTGTCGATAAATAGTTCGCAAGCACTTACATTGAGGAATTGGCTAATGAGCCATTCAAATAAGAACACGATAGTAAAAGATTATCCAGATAAGTTCAGACATTCCTAGTGGATCTCTGTGCTATTTCATAAATTGCCTTAGGCAATAAGAATATTTATGATTGGTCCCATTTAGGCTATTGAACCAAGCTATATATGGGTGTTAACCAAAATTAGCACTCACGTCAAAACTAAGTATAAACAAAGACAAAAATCAGTACTAAACAAAAGGACCCGCTCACACATAGGCAGTATCAGTAGCAAAAATACGAAGGCACTTATAACACGCACAAAACTTTGCATCTAATTATATATATGTAATAATCACGTTGTTATTGGAATGTCTAGTCCACCGTTGCCCCACTCACATACAAATATCAGTGTTTATATCTCGCTCGCTCAGAAGTCAGAGAACTGCCTACTAACATTAAATAATGACCATAGTTATTATTTACATTGTTAAAACAGAAATATTTAATTAATTATGGTATTTCTTCATATGGCTATGATCATTTAATGTTATTACATATGTAGCATGGGAAAATAGTCGGTCCTATCTATTGGTGCTAAATGGAAATCCAAAATGATTCATCAAAATTGAAGCAACCAATGGTAGAAGTCTTGCGGGCGACTAGGCATCCTAGCACATAAGCGAATCAAAAGCTTCGAGTTCCTCGGAATTGGAACTGGTGTGATTACTACAGCCAGTAGTTACCTAGAAAGTCGGTATACACGCCTTCTGTAGAACCTCTATCACAACAACTGTGCCTTAAGGGCAGATCGGATCAAGTGTCAATTACTACCGCTGGCCCAGAAAAATTAACTCTATACGATATTCAATTGGAGCAATTGGAGATCCCAAAACCTGTGTAAGTCGCTAGGACTGCCACAATTCTTGTAGTCCGTATATTTTCCCTAATATAAAAGGTGAAGTTTCAATTTTCTAAAAATACAATAAATATATTTAGAATACTGCAGAGTTCCAGCCGCCTTAATTGCCCTCATGGTTTTAGGATTTAGATATACGTATGTAAACAATATGAAACCAACTGGCTTAAGTTCTTTATGTATATCTTACCTTTCAAATATAATGCTTGGTATTGTATTGTTCACTTGGAGGAAAATACATTGCATCAGCTATGACAATTACATTCTCCGCGAAGTTGCCAATATCAATATGTTGTATAAAAATTTTTATTATGTTAAGTGTAACTTACAATCCTATGCAAGAAATGTATGATTATCAATTCTGGCTGCCTATAGTAAACAGTGCTATTATTGATATCGTTATTTTATGGTTATGTACAAATAGTCATTTCAGGTACATCTTTGTGCTATCTTTTAAGGTTTTACTTTGTCAGTATATTCATCCATACTTGTCATTACATTTCGACCTTGTATTAATTTGTGCACTGAACATTTGCCAATTTTTATATTGTAGTGCCATTGGCATCCCTCTAGAGGATCTTAGCAAGCTTATCATCATTGTTTACACTACATGACAAAATCCAAGGGGGTAATGCCCCTAAAGCCACTCAATATATGATTTTTATACACTATTCTATGTGCACCTTACACAATTAATATTAAATAATTTGGATGTTTTCCTATTCACTAGATGCATTGGGGCCTCTGCATCATATCACTGACATTATACTAGCCATTTGACCGTTCTACATAGTATGCCTTCTTTAGTTTCAACCTCTAACCTTTGCAATTGTACTTTGCATATTCTAGCTGCTACGTTATTCTTTCAAGATCTTAAGAAAACTAAGCCAGTCCGACAAGGCCCTCCAGCTCCAAGTGGTATATAGTTTCCGTCGTTTTCGCGATCTTTACTTAATGTTAATATTTAAGATACCATAAAGTTGTCTATCCCAAGATTTCAATAATAAAATTTCAAGTTAAAACTGAAAACTTTTTGATCTAATCAATAGTCATTATAGTGTAAATCGATCTAAGCATTAAATTAAAATATTAATTTTATACTAAACGTTTAGCTTAGCTCTAGTAGCAAAAATTACTGATTAAATCTACTTTCTACGTACTAGTGTACTAGCTTATTTATAATAACAGTAATTAAGTATTTCCAATGATTATAATTAAAAACAAGTTAGCTCTTGATCGGCCCGATGGCTATTGACTTACGACACAAATTCCGTCATTGCGTTTTCTGTCGCCCGATAGATAGTGATAGCCTTATCTCCACAAAGAGCCAGATCCTTGTTTACTAGACGTAACATTAAATGAATATCTTTATAGTTGAATCTGAAGCACAAGTGTTGCACGCTACAACTACTTAGAGGTAGATCTTGGTAACTTTCTTCCTACCCCCGGATTTTGAATTTTACTCTTGTAGGTGGAGACTGTATTGGTTAAAGCTCGTTATCGCATTAATATGAAGTTCTGCTGGTGAATGAACGAGGATCTGAACATTTGGAGATGGATAAGGAATACATCTCGGTGGATACTATGCCTTCCGGAAGAACGAATTAGTGAAGTTTGAAAGCAGTGTATTCTCGTTAAGATATCCATAGAGTAGAGATAATATATGTAACCTTTATGGTGAAACCAGCCAACGCTCTTGCATTTACCATTTGTTTAATAAATATACATAACATAGCTACGATACAGTGGCCACCTTGTCTTAACCATTAAATCCTAACAGTTCCTCCGTTTTCAATACACGTTTTTTTGTCTGGGTCGGCATTAGATCCATTCAATTATTAACGCAACCCACATAATTATTATCATGAATCTAAGGGCATTTTCAATATTTTCAGATCTGATGAACATACAATACAAGTCAATCAAGCTGCATGTACATGATTTTTTTTTAAAAAACAATTTAGTTCAATAATGTTTACATTTAGTGAACCTGTTTGTGTAGAAAGAATAACATCGGGTCATGTTTCACTCGGTAACATAAAAAACAAAATACGGGATATTAACAGTACAAAGACTACTTCAAGTAGCTATGAGATATCTATAGTTTACAATCTACAAAAAAAAAAGCTATGAAAGCATTTAGTACACTGATTAATCTCATAGCATGGCATGATGGCCATGAACTATATATTCTCTAAGAACAGTTCACCAATAGACACCAAAGTAGTATGTAAGGATATTTATTATACAAATGGTTCAAAACTACGTACTTGGTATATATCCTGGGTATATATCCTGTTATCCTAATGATAACAGGGAAAAAGCAAAGAGAATCAAAACAGCCCATATTGCACAAAAGGAATTAATGCATAAATAAAAGACCAAAACTATACTAATACAACAAATACATGCAGTAAAAACGAAGGGCTTGTCATTCTCAAGACAAACGAGTGCTTAAGCTTCAATCTATTTCTTCTTGTTGGGAGTCTGGAGGCCGGCAATCTGAATCTCAACCCATCTCATGAATTGCTGTAGGTATATGGATATTAGTAAGAGATGATGTCAACAGATGTAAATTGGAATATACAAGACTTGCTTAATTCGGAAGATCTTAGCAAGATTAACCATATGCAGACGGAGTACATCACACCTAATGAAGGCACTGTCGCTTCTAACCAATCAGGGTGTGTTGAAAGACCAGCCTATATATATCTATGTACGACTCAAAGAGAATGTGTATCAGGAAGAAAACAAATTAGACATAGAAAGGAGAGGAGGGGGTGTGACTACTATACCTTATACTGGATCTTGGCCTGCTTAATCCGCATCTGGAAAATAGCCTTGGCATTGTTGACCTTTGGCACCACATTCTTCTGAATCCATGGTTGGAACTCCTTAGATGCTACTGCCGCTTTCTTCATCGCCATAGCCTTGTACTGTGTGTATGCAGTGTGATTAGCCTGGGCTGGGCGCGACGGAATGTGTACCCTTTTACCTATATATATACATGCACAGGAGATAGCAATATTAAGATAAAAGTCTTATGTTCTTTCTTGGCTGTGCAGTAGACAACCCGCCACAAGGGATAGAGACATAGTGCCTACCTGAAGGGCTGTGACCTTAGCATTGGCAGTGGCGGGAATCACCACAGTGGTGTAGTAGTCTTTGGCCTGGGCTACCATCTGGGTAGCTTGCTCCTGCACCCGAAGACTGGTCTGTGCATTATTACCTACCGTCAATATTCCTCCATCTTTAACAATATACTGGTTATGACTCTTGGAAAACTAATTCCAATGCATATATATATCTATATAAATAAATTAAAACCCCATAAGATATACAACCATTAGAACAAAGAATTGCCTATATAAAATAATAATAAAATATCAAAAGGAGGGAAGGGAGAAACCTACCGCCATAACGTGTGTCTTCGCCTCGTCCACAGCAGGCATAGCCACCTCCTGGTACCACTGGTTGGCCCTGGGTACCCATGTAGAAGTCTCGGCCCGCACGTTGCTGATGGTCTGGTTAAAATTACAACTGTTAATACAGGGTAGACACAGGGTAGATACAGTACATATAGACATATAGCACCACTCCTCCACCAAGATATCTGAACCCTTTAATAAAACAAGCCAATAACGATAATCATGGCAAAGTTAACAAAAACATAACAAGTGGATGGCCGGTGAGAACAGAACTTGCCACAAAGTCAAGAAAATAAAATAAATAAAAACAAAACAACTCTACAAACCTGCTCATAGGCGGGCATTACAGCCTCCTTATACCAAACGTTGATATTAGCCATCAACTTGCTGGCCTCTTCCTGTCCTCTCTCTGAGGCCTGGTTATACATAGCACCATTAATACCCATCGAGTAACAATAACATGTTTCTAATGCTCTAACATATAATGTAATATTACTCACCCTAGGCCACTACTTCTCTGGCTTCACTCTGTTTCTATCCCTTCAAAGCAACACAAGCACAAAAGACCCCGTACACCGTGGAGGAAAATAAATCACAGGGTACAACACATAAATAATAGGCAACAGTTGCTCATTCACCAGCACATAGCCATGTAGGCAATAAATTCAATCCCATGATATGATCATCAACAAACATGCTTGGATCCCATGCCATAAAGGAATGTGCATACTGTATAACATGAGGAAGGTGTAAAGAGCCTATTCAATACATGCTCAATAACAATAACACCACCATTACATGCACAAAGAAGCAACAGCAAAAACAAGAACACTCAGCCATGCCCTTCCCCTCCTTACCTGGGTAGCAAGCTCAATGGCCTTGGGGTAGACATTCACCTCAACATACTCCTTTGCCTGTATCGTTACTACCTTGGTGGCAATCCAGGCCTTCTCAGTGTGGGGACATACATTCACCTCTAACCACTTCATGGCAATGACTGACAACTCCTTGGCGCGAGTCCAAGCCTTCTCGGACTCAGGGCGGATATGTACCTCAGACCATCTGATAGCCTGTTCACCATACACCATGCCTGAAAGGTGAAAAGGAATAAAATGGTATATACGGTTACTAAAGGAAATGTGGGTTGGTACCGTCTTGTATGTATATATAATATATATGAAGGTGTGTTGTGATAATAAGATAAGAATATTAGATATAACATAAAGTAACACCCCTCTAGCTTGGTGTTTACCAGTTTTACTTATATATCTATGCATCATGCATATGTATATCTCTCTTCCTATTTCACAATATAAAATTCAATAAGGAGTAAGTAGTGCAAAAGATGGTACGTCATCTATCTGGAGGAGGTTATGTTAATACTATTTATATATCGGATGTATTGTCAGATAACATACATCTACATCAGGGAAGGAAGGAGGGGGCAACCTACCTGGGGCAACCACATGAACCTGGCTCCATGCCCACATCAGGTCCAATTGATCTAGGCTCTTGGTATAGATCACCTTCGCTTGGGGCACAACATTGGCTGCAAGAGAAGGCCTGTTAGCCACTTGTTGTCATAGCAACACCTGGAATCAAGTGGGCCTAAAAGAGACTAGAATTATATATATATATATATATGATTCAGAGAGACTACTCACCCTCGGTCCATTTGGCAGCAGTATCAAGGTGGGGTTTGGCCTGGGTGTACACCTGGCTGGCCTATAAGAAAGGGTGTTACTCTACTTAATCAATTAACAAATAAAATTATTTAAATAATGAATAAGAGTATGGTGGTATGTATGTATGTGTATGTAGCCCATCAGAAAAAAAGAAAGAAGCCATGGTGCAAATAAAGGTGCAAAGGTACCAAGAATGAGACACTGCAAGAGAACTCACCATGGGAACAACAGCATTTTCTACAAAGACCTCAGTCATAGCCAAAGCCTTCTTGGCATGGGGCGTAATGGGCTTTACAACATTCTCCTGCATGTATAGGTTGGCTGGGAGATGAGAGATGATAGGATTAGTACCATAGTACCACCTTTTTAATGTAGGTGTACAAATAAAATAATAATAATGATAATAATAACACACTAGCGATGGTGGCAGCGGTGGCAGCAACATAAAGATATAGGGAATACAAGCATAGACATACGAATAAAGTGTTTGTAGGCATACTATACGTATACTATACACCCATGCACTCAATACATACCAGTGGCTACATATGGTAAGGCAGGCTGGGCATGTTCCCAGGCAACCTCTCCAAGACTTTCTAGTTCTACTGTGGCCTGCATTGTAGTGGTGGGTGTGTCACTTGCCTATATTCTAATGTCTTAAAGACGATGTAAATGCTAGCCCACCCTATCAACCATACTATCCCCTCTCCCTTTCCTAATATAACAGCAACAGTACGTCTATTTATAGCCTCCCCGTCATGTTAAAATCACACACAATATTATACTATATTATACTGTACTACACTATACTGTATAATACTATATTAGATCTACTACAATATACTATACACAAGCAGAACGTAAGTGGAAAGATGTACTCATGTACTTAGAACCTTAAGGAGTCAATAAAAAATTCCTTTTAAAATGAGTATATCAATTATTAATCGGGTAAGTTCCCAGTTCCCTAACCTTCCCTAAAGATTTAACTCTCAGGCAAGCATCAGACTGCAGGTTGAAAAGTTGTTATAGACATGGTTCACATACAAGCAAGAGTAGACCGAGGGTAAGTAGGACACAAGAAAGAAAGACCACAGATAACCGACTAATCACTTACAGTGTCTAAGACGTGACTAACTTCAGGTTGACGAAGTACTGTGCATGGATGGTACGGGCCACAGACACGAATCTCGGAGCAAGGGAATCGCTGTAAATAATATGTATTAGTGAATTGGTGAGTTGGTGATACAGTAGCATAAAGGGTATTCGTTTCATTATCCTCCCCCACGGCCTCTCCATATGTCCTTGAAAACCTAGCAAGAGAAGGAGATATATATAGTCGTGGCTGTCTTGCGGTTATTTCGTCCAGTGCCATACAGTGTGAATATTTGATTGGGATGGTCATGCCAGGCCAAAAACAAAGTCAATACATGCGTAAGTATTCATATATATGTATATCTAGTTAATACTAGCAATTTCATTGCATAATACATAAATAGCCTATGTTTGGTCACACTGGGGTACAATAGGAGACAGAAATAACACAGCATGTCATTGTACAGATACTTATACGTAAATGCATGCATGTGTATAGGGGGTGAAGAGGGTGGGTGGGAAGGAAGGGTGGGTGGCATACGGTACAGTGAGCATTGGTCTTAAGCACCAGGGCACCCATAATAATTAAGACAAAGAGGCCAAGAAGTCTTGCAGGCCAAACGGAGGGTGAGACTCTCTTGGCTAAAGACTGAAAGAAAAGGACAACATTGTCCACCTTGGTGGCTGCATCTCCTTTCTTTTCGGTAGCCTTGCCCTGAGGTCCATAACGTGGTTAGTGATTATAGGTTGCAAGGCATACACACCAGATTCTATCCATTGTATTCTGCTCAGCAGTACTGTGTTTTAAATATTGCTCATAGTATAGTTTGCACGGTCTGCTTCCTCTCTACTCAGTATCCAGTATCAGTATCAGTTATGTATGTATGGTTAACTTCTTCTATTGCTCAGCCTCCAGCCTTTTAAATATGAGGTAGATACAGGCTAAAATAATTATCACAAAACAACTGAATAACAGAATGCAAAACAGGCAGTGGAAGGGCAGAAGGGGCAAGGAAATTAGTGTCATAAGGGCAACACTTACTAGGCTCTGTCTGAACTTCTCGCCAGTGGTGGCAAGAGCTTTGAATGTAGCAACCAATGCTGAGGTGTTCAACTGTTGGCATGATATGGCAGGCTATAGTTAGTAACAAAATAAATACAAGGAAAAGTAAAAACCTTGACATTGTGATGCATATATATATACTCGGTGTAATGTCCTTGATTGTTAATATGAAAAGTATGTAAACAGAAGAATATTATACCAGAAAACACATTTTAAGATGGGAGTAGGGTAGGGTAAATAAAGCTAAATAAAGCCAAGCAAAGCAAAGCCAAACAAAGCAAAACAAAACAAAACGAAAAACAAGGTAAAAGGTTAACACAGTGCATTTCATTGATAATCCTCTTAGAGTGAAAATGTCCAAAACGAAGTAAAATTAAGAACTGGGCGGCGGTAAGGGCATAGAAAAAAGTAAAAAGTAGAAACGTAAAAAATAGTAAGGTAAAGAGAACGACAAGTAGCCATGCATACCGTAGAGAACATTGGACGGGCCATCATGGCGATGGCCAGGTGCTTGGAGCCGACCAGGAAGGCTACGGATTGGTTCTGGGTGGCATGGGCGCGTCGGTCCTCTGCCTGGGCCTGCCAGAAGGCAAACAGGGCTGACCTCTCCCTGAGCATCTCACAGGTAAGGTCAACCACCTGGTGGGTAGGGGAGGGAAGGGAAAGGTGTTAGTGTATGTATGCATATGTATGTATGAGAGTATGATAGTATGCGGAAGGAACATTAAAATGATAATAAACTACTAATAAGATTGACAGGCAATATAAATATGTACGTATGATCATTGATTGCGCAATACTAAACTTGGTGTGTTTATAAAAGGTGGGATGGGATAAGACATTATTTCCCCCTTTACCCCTTACAAAACACCAATGAGGGTTCACATAAGCAATAAAGGAAACCGCCACACCATTTTCACTGGGGAGCTCCAATGTCCACCTATAATACACTACACTCATCAAGGAACGGGAAGATAAAAGCATAAAAGGAAAAAAAGAAACATTGATATATCCATGTAAACTTACAGCATTGCCATGGCTTGCTTGTTCGGGGGCAGGTTTCTTCTCAAAGAATAGAATAATCTTCTTAAGGGTGTCCTCTAATTGGTCATTGGATGACAGCTTGACCCAGGTGCTCTGTGTTGAGTATACCTTGATTAGCCATTGATCAACTGGTGATACATACAAGAATAAAGGTACTATTATCAGTTTAAAGAATATAATATGGTCAGTAAGGTGAAAGGTGAAATGCGGTGTGCATGTATGCACGTATTGTTATTGTTCAATAGGATATGATATCATCTGGCACCTAATAGGGGAGATATATAAGCAACAGTCTAACAGGTACACAACGCAACACACCTGGAAGAAGGGGAGGTCGGTCATAATACACTTCGAGTATCTGTGGTGGGAAAAGCATGCATTTAGTTAGTCTGGCCTGTTGGGGTAGGAGCGATAGGAGAGAGGTCAGTCTAAGAGGAAAAAAGAGACAGAAGAAAGCAAAGGATAAAAGCACGCAATGCACCAGAGAAGAGGGAGAGGTAGAAAGTCATACTCATCATGGTTGGTGCCGTATGCCTTCTGTAGAAGTGTGAGTATGTCCATCTTGAGACCCCTTTCCCTAGTGGGTAAAGAAAAATTAGACCAATTACCAACCAGCACACCAGCACCAGCCAATCATAAAACATGCTTGGCTAGCCATTCGGGATCATTTCATATTAACTACTAGAACTGATTATACTGAGTCATGTGGGTAGAAAGAACACAATATGGGAGAGGAGGAGGAGAGGAAGATGGAGTGTGGGGCAACATGCGAAAGCAAATGCACTTACGTGGCATGAATCCCAAGGGTCACAAGGAGGTTGGTATAATTGGTAGCATATTGGCGGACCTGTTTATCACCAGTCTCAATAGCCAATAGGGCGGGGAGGACGTACTGGTGCCAGGCTGTGTTGATAAACAGCTAATCAGTCAATATGTCGAACACGGCCCTAGTGCTTACTCGTGGAGAATAGGGAGAAGGGGAAAGAGCGAAAGAGAGCCCTTCGTGGTATACTAGGTCACACCCACGTCCACTGGGTTGCCACTACGTTTATACCATACCTGAAAACTAACTATTGCTGTGACTGCAACAGTGCAAATCACCTACCACATATATATCTCCACACAGATAATGACGCACTAACAATAATATTCAGTCAAATGTAAAACAGTCTCCTAATAACACGCCTTTGTTCACCCACACTCTTTCCAGTGCTTCTCTCACATATCTCTCCATCTATAGTAGCATAATACTACGGTCAAACAGACAACTATGTAAAGAGTAACGCCATTGGCAAAGAGTTCTTAACAAATAAAAAAAATGAAAGTAATGTACATCAATACTAGCAGTGCATAACATATACTACATAATATATACCCTATATCATACACTACATACTACACACCATATACTACATACAACAATCAATGCTGCACCTACCCTCCACAGTGGCGACTGTGTTACTACCACGTGCCTGAGCCAACATCCACATGGCAGGAATGGCAGTCTGTTGACTTTCATACTTTGCCAGGCCCTAGGGTGATAAGGATAAACACATATGGGTCAGTAACTCTACAGCATGTTTCCTAGAAGAAAATTCTTATTCCATTGCTATATATATGCATATATATAATAATAGTTCAGTATAAAAGAGTATCAGACAAGATGGTCTCTTAATAACCACTTCAAGACAGAAACAATGGGAAATGAGAAGCAGGCAGCAAAGCAGTAAGTAGTTATCATAGTAAAAACCATAGTACTGTGTTATGTACTTGTCTGGTTAGGTTTAACCCTTACTTAATAAGTGAAAGTCGTGTGGTAAAACAAGTAGGAATAGTCTAACATCAACAGAATAGTCTAACATCAACAGTACTAGATACTAGATGAAGGATAATATATATATAATAAGGAGGAAAAGGGGAACGAAGGCCGAGAGAGGGAAGTACCAACCTTAGACGCCTGATCAGCTGTATAGGCGACCACTGTAGGGTAGACCTTGGCAATGACCTGGGCCAATAACAAGCGAGCATACCCCTGACCCTTCTGGGCCTCGGGCTTACGGTGGTCTCTAACTATCTCCTCCAGTAACTTAGAGTACATCTGATTAGCTAGATCTAGGGCACTAACGTCAGTGGAACGTACACCCTGGTCGAGTGCCTTTCGCATAGCACGGCTTGTGTAACAATATGGTTCATCTGTAGGTAGGTGGGTAGTTTAATATGAGCCATTTGTCATTAGCTAGGGCTAACCAGTGTTCTCTGCGTGCAGCAACATGTACATGTACATTTACACCTCACTTAATACCCTACCCGCTACCACAGCCACCCTCTCCCTTCTCCTCATACTATAGCCTTCTCAAATACTCACCCAGAGTCATAGTGGAAGGGAAGGTGCCAATCTTAGCCACCAGTCCACAATCTAAGCAGTATGATTCAAGGAGGGCCTTCAATGCCACCAAGTTACCAGCTGTCTTGCCAATCTCAGCCAGATCCATCTGCATTTATCACCCTGAGTATCAATACTATGGCCATGTATATGTATATACTATACTGCACATATGTATGTAAACTACTTGGCTCTAATACCTGAGCTCTCGAACCTGCAATCATCTATGATCCATGGACCATCAGCTGGGATTGCTTTATCAATACCAACGTAGGTTGGATATATTAAGAATGATATGTTACATTTATAACACCGTACGCCAATCAGTTGTGTGCTTGTGTGGCAGTAACTACTGTTCATGCATGTGATGTGATACCCTATAATGCTGGCTCATATATCATATCTATATCCATAGTATGCGCACAATATAGTAGAGCCACCGTGAAAGTGAATACTAAAGTACCATGATTGATAGTATTATAATAACTGGTCATAACGACGGTTCTTGTATGACATGCCTGCCATGTAGAGAACAGATATAGAACACCCTTAATGTGAAGGGGGTGAAACACCTAAAACATAAAATTGTTACACTAAGCGATGGTAGAAGTGGTGTGTGTACGGAAGATATAACTTAATATACCCTCGTGAAGAAACGGGAGAGCAGACCTTATACCTATGCTCACTGGTAGGTGTAGGTGGATGGTGGGTATGAATGCTCGTATTGGTAGATAGGGATAGGGGTGTATATGTGTATGCAAGAGCCTTGTGGATGATGCAACTATGATGCTGCTATATACATACAAAGGCACTAACAATTGTATGTATGAAGGCTAATCAGCCACCCTATCTATTAACCGGAGGTATATAAATTCATGAGTGTGTAAGAAGAAAAATGACGTAGCATTAAATGGATGTTCATATATCTGTATGGTGACTTCCATACCTAATATATACATATAGTGAAGACTAGTAAGACTGGTATTGGTCAATAAAACTCTGTGGCCGTTATCCTACCTGAGCCAAAACCTCACGGAAAGAAGTTGCTGGAACGCTTGAGGAAGAAGGGGAACCGGTCTCGACAGTGGCGGCTTTCTTTTTACTCTCTGTAGAGATAGAAGGAATATAATGAGATGGTGACTTATATATAATATATATATATATAAAATACCATCTATCTACCAGGTACCACGCGAGTGGAAGAGGAGAAGGAATGTAATAGAAACAGAAACAGGGCCACACGAAAAAATATGGTGTGACCAGGATTTGGTCTTACCTTTGGGGGACTGAACAGGCACCTGTTTAAGAGCATTTCTGTCTCTCTTCTCGGCCGCCTTCTTCTCGTCTTTCCTCTCTTTCTTAGCAGCGAGTTGGTCCACAAACACGTCCTTAATATCTGCCTTCTTCTCGGCTTTGGGCTTGGGGCCTGTATAACAAAGAGTATAGTAGTGTCAGCCACTGCATCTCTCTCATACCTTTTCAACCACCTCTTAGCTTCCCTAATATAGGGTGTACAACAGAAACATATATATATAGGGCGCATATAAATGCATATGTTAGCTTAAGTAGTTGTACAATATCGTGTGGGTATGTCTACCTATCTACATCGATACATGCAGTTAGTAGCCTCTCATTTATGTACGTCCTGTGCGTATACAGCAGTATATATAAGTGCATGCATTTACCAACAGTTATTAAGATATAAGACACATTAGCAGCCAAAAGTTCAGAGATGGGAGAAGCTTACTATTAGTTTTAGCAAGGCCAGGAATATTCTTGGGTGGGGTGACTACAGCAGCAGTCTGTTGAAGCTTCTCCTCGGGAGCCTTAATTACCTTGGTCTTTGCAGCACAACTCTCTACATTGCAGACACCACATTCTCCACAAGTTCTGGAAGAGGAGCCCATCAGTAAAAGTTGCGGAAAAATAGGATATGGCAATGTATATTTCTTTTCGCAATAGAACGTATTGTCCAGTAGTATATGCAATATTCTCACACTATATGCGCCATTTTGGAGATTATGGAAAGAGAAATAGGAAATGAAATATGGAATATGACATGCAGACAGGTATACCTAAGTGTACTATTGATTGACATGCCCCTGAATATACTAATGTATGTAACTGACCAAGGCCATAAAGGAGTACATGCAGGGTTGTAAATAACATACTGTGTTATGCACATGTAAGAGGGTGCAGATAACCGTAACTATACATATATGTACGAAAGAGGGGAGTTGGGTTAATGTGGAAAGGTTTATGAGTTCAAGGAAGGGTGTAAACTTGAAACAGGGTACAAGGTATCAACCCAAACAACCAGTGTGTAATAGAATTTTTTGTATATGAAATACATAAATTTACTAAAGGTAGAGAGACAAAACAAAGGTAGGCTGGGCAGATATGTGGCTAGTGTTATTATTATACACGTAGACTGTTCTGTGCAAGGAATTAACCCAAAGGGGAATCCATGGCGATAAAGACAATCTCTTACCTGTAGTTCTCACAGAAACTGCATTGGTAACCATTTCCAGTCTTGTTGCACTTCGTACAAACAAATGAATCCTTAAATGGCGTGTATTTTGGGCCCTTGTTACCCTTGGGTGCCATGTTGCTGTGGGTCAGACATAAAAAGGGACTCGGGTTAAAAGTTTAACACAAGCACCCTTGGAGCATAAACAATTGGAGATGGGAGCCCAAATATATGCTTTACATACATGTACGTGTATATATATATTGTATGTGAGAAAATAAAACCTGGCAAGCCTAGTTAACACAGCAATATATCCTGATTATTGAAAAACATTTGGCACCTACTCGAGCAAAATAATTAGTAATTGAAGTTAAAAGGAAAGCTTTCAGCTCCAAACCACAGGCTTTCCTAAGCTTAACTTAATACTTGTATTTGTACTAATAAAAAGCAAGGGACTGGACTTGCTAAGTAAACCACAAAAAGGCCAAAAACGCTCAAGATAAACGACTATTGTTAACCAAAATTGGAACACTGAGGGAGGATGAGCTGCCTCCTTTCCCAGGCTTTGAATGATTTCTATCTTTATAAAATTCCCTAAACGGTTATCCTAGTTACACATAATTTTTATTACCTTTTTGAAAAAGACTAATTTTCCAGATCTAAACAAGATCGTAAACTAAAATGTAGCTGGGTATTATTTGTCTTTAAGACTGCCAGTAACCTTCTTACATTTTTAAGCCTGTGCTTTACTTCAAATATTAATCCGTTACCATACCATTGAATTCTTGCATGTTGCAATATATTGGTTGATAATGGATCCGTTTTAAATTCAATTGGCCAATAATGCACTATGGATGTTAAATATGATTAGATTGGACCTTGGATTACAGTCTTAAAATGATAGAGGAGTATAAGAAAACTGGGCATCCCAATTCAATTATACAGACTTCAGTTTATGACTTAAAAGCGTCACCCAAAAATTAAATTTATATCAATTTATGTGTCTTATAATGGCATATTTATAATTATATTTATATAAGTTTTTTGTAAAATAAAAAATTAATAAAAAAGTACATAATTCTGGATGTTTAGTTAGCCACATCATATTTTACCCATTTTGGCTCGATAGTAATTTTTCTGCACGAAGTTGCCTGTTACCAAACACTTGAGGCTTCCTAATTAGATATATACTAATCAAATAGCTCACTATATTATATAAGGTTCTATGATGTTCTTGACATATAACATTATGCTATACATAAAGAATATAACATTGCATTATATTTTAGTATTGGAAATATATATTATAACCTAATAACCAATAATACACAAAAAGATATTTTTGACGTCGCGAGGCAAACTTGTATTTTCTTTGACCAATCAAGTGAAATATAGTATACAGCCGATAGACTGCAGCAGACTTTTCATGAATGTCTTTTTCAGAGATGGGTAAACAAAAATGTTCTGGTAAAAAACCAATACTGATTGCCGGAGAAGATTTTTGATATACCAAATATGTATGCTATTTTCTCTCATTAATGATATTAATGATACCATAGTTGGGTATTAAATTCGCATACT
>NAOQ01000249.1:47053-67929 GCA_002751075.1 Ichthyophonus hoferi
TATTTCCTATTTTAAAATTATACATTTTGTTCTAACTTAATTATAACAGGCCCTATTACCGAAGATGTTCATATATCCACACTGCTTGGTCCTGATCATCTGGCATGGTCAAGATAGCAGGGAGGTCGTGGGGGTTCAGTCTGATCTGCTGCTGAATATACTGTATATATATATATGTAATGTATGGGTATATATGGTCATTAATGTGTACACATCCGCATATAGGCATCGGTAGGGTTATATGTGGACATATCACATATCTCTGTTTTATTTTCTGTAAATCCATCCTATACATATATATTCCATACTTAAATCTATTTATGGATATACTGAAGGACAATCATGCACCTGATAATTATCCACTTACTTGCTGAACCGCCAGGGTGCTTTCCATATCTGATATAGGCTGAGGAGCCCATTTGTAAAGGTCCTTATGGTAATTTGATTATGAGGAAGATAATGAATAAAAATGTATGGTGAACGGAACGGAAGATAAAATAAGTGACATGTAAACTAGAGAGAAAATGTGTGTTTTTAGGTATGTAAGAATAGGAAATAGTGATAATGAAAAACAGGGAAATGAAAACGAGATCATACAGAAAATTCAGATTAATACATAATATAGGCAGGGAAGTAATAGAAATTAAGCGAATAGACAAATAATGACGAAAAAACAAAAAAATAATATGCAGAACGGACGTGGGAATATATATCTTATAGCATATACCCTACACCCTATATACCCTATATACTCTATATGCCATGTAACCTATAAATAAAAAATATATAAAAAAAGATTAAAAAAAAAGTGTATAGAGTTATTAAATTATGAAGGATAGTAATATAAAACCAGAATATGAGTGAGAAAGAAGATGATAGAAAATAAGATGGGGAAAATCGACCCCCCTCCTCGCCCTCAGGTACACAGGAACAAGATGACCTTTCGGGTGAAAGAGATAAAACCGTGCACAATCACAAAAAAAGGCAAGTACTTCATTTTTATCTCTTACATACCGATATATATTACTCTGATATCAGTATAGTGTGTATGTAAATATTAGCCTACAAGCATGTATATATATATATATATATATATATGTAAAGATGTTAAATGGACGCAATACTACTCTAGTCTCTTTCTTTTTAATAGAGCATCATATCAGGTCACAGTGACACATGAGAATGGGAGTTTCTTTCCTGAACGTGGCAGGGCTACCTTGTGCTTTTGTCCGAGATAACAACAACAATAAAATAAAGTACAAAAATTAATTCAACAAACCAAAGTGATTCACGTTCACTGCCCACCTCCGCTTACCCCCTTCTTTCTAACTAGGAGCCAACCTACCTCTGCCTTTGTGCCAGGATAGTTTCTCCTACAGATAGTTACCTCCGCCATGTTCTGTACTCTAACCGCTACCTGACTGGCAAGTTATATATATTATGAACCCAAAATATAACGTATATAATATAATATAATATAATATAATAGTGGTTTATAATTATAACAGGTTAGACCAATCAGGCCACATTACAAACATTTTAAAAAAAAAATTTGCATCGATCGATGATTGGTGCAATGCTCGAAATTAATAAGTTCGTATAGAAAACAACCTTATCAAGATTTATCAAGAAATAAATTTTATACCAGGATATATGATTGGTCTCCCAGTAAATATGTTTGCTTTATTGTATTATGTCACTTATGTATCCAATTACCAGGAGTAAAGCAATTAAGAGCGACCAACGATAACAGTAGATTGACAGATTGATAAGGACTGTTACATATATGGTATTAGAATAGATGGCTATTGTGTACATCAAAGGCAGCAGTTCAGTTTTTCAGTGTCATTCCACAACATTATTTCTACTGCTATAATACAATAGGAAGAACAAAAGAAAAACAGATAATTCATTTTCAAGTTAGAGGGAGATATATAGATAGTCGCTTAGATATCATAGTGAGAACTGCTTATCTTTCTTTTTTCTTTTTTTTTCTTTTTTTTTGTGTTGCTATATTACCTTTACAGCGGTGCAACCCCCGCTTCAGTCGTTGACTGTTCTGTATAATTACAATTAGAGGACCACCTATAATATATACTTATGATTTTACTTGTGAAATAATCTGGTTATTGGGAACCTAAGCCATATTTATGATCTGATGAGAAAAGTAAACCTGGTTGATCGATACTACCATACTAGGGTGGTCACTTATAAAGAGTCACCTGTTCTGCCTCGCAGGAGATGCTTTTTATAAGAAAATCCACTGGCTTAGTTAAAATTGCATGGACATCATAATAGAATATATATACATTCAATAAATAAAAAGATATTATATTATATTGCTAATATAAAGCACTTTCAGGAAAGGAATAATTCAACAAAATGTTTGGATTTAGGAAAAATAAGAGAAGATCGGTGGCAGATATGTCAGCGCCAGAAACTGCAGATTCCGGACAAGCACCTAGCCGTCCTACTAGTCAATATTTCAGTCAAGCTGATATCCAGCCTGATCTGCACGCTACCGCGCCTGCAGCCCATCCTGACCAACCCTCCACCGCTAAACCTATTTCTCCCGTCAAGTCTACTTCTGGCTTTTCAAAAAATCTTTCGGATGGAGAAAAAAGTATTTAAATGTGTAACTATATTTTACATGTAGTAGACATTAACTCTTACATATTCACATATACCTTCTCTGTACTTCATTAGGATCATATCACACAAATGCATATAAGGTTTAGATTTATTATTTGTTATGCCACACAACATGATGTGCTGCACAAACTCATACTACCCTGCAACCCATATATATGGGTTGTAGGGTATTTGATAACAGCAGCTGTATAGGAAAAAACAGACAGGGAAATAATATTGGCATTGTTCAAGGTAATTAAGTCATATAGGCTACATAAGCACACAGGTATCCAGATAGGGATAGTATCATACAGTTATCCTGCTTTCTTCTCTTTTTTTCATCTACATATTTACCCTTATAGATGCTACAATGAATTTATATGTATATGGGGCTCATGATACTCACTTTCTATGGGTTGGGCCCTGTCCAGACTTTATTCGGGAAAATTGTGGATTCACCACTTATTCCAGCTGGGTTGAGGTTAGTTTTTATGGGGTGACTTGACTGTCTTCTTGTTTTTTATTGGCATTTATTTCTTAATAGGCAGGTTGAATAATTCCATATATCATTTTTAGTATACAATTATGTGAACATACCCTCTAGTTTAATACGCACGTACACAGCCAATCAACTTACCCATACCTACCTGATACCCAATCAGACTATTAAAGATGGTTCTAATGAAATGGATAAGCGTATTATGGCTATTGGTCAATTTCGCATATTCCAAGTTAAACGTTCCAAGATGAGGGGAACAAAAACAGTAAGTGAGCCAAAGTCCTCTTCTAATGGGTTACCCTTTCATATTTCTCTGTTTTTGTTCCTTTTTTCTTATTTGTTTTATTTAGCCTCTACTTTCACTCTCTTTCCTTGCTATCCATATGTACCACTTCTGTTCACTTATTCTTTATATTTCTCCTTTTTAAATATTGATCCGTCCATGTTTGTTGTTTTTTGTTCTCCTCTTCTCTCTATTCATTCTTTTACATATATTTTTTTATTCTTGCTCTCTTACTAGTTTTTACAACGTTTCACCCTATACTAGGCATCACTTACAACCTTATCCATATCTCCTTTATAGCATCGTTTGTTAACGTCATATATTATACTTATATATTAAAGATAGAAAAGAACAATACAAACCAATGGTGGGCATACAGGTGTCCAAAAATATACATTTATTTGATATCAAGCGCATTCATTCCCATGCGGCGAACACCGCTGTAGTAGAATACAAGCAGGGGGAGACTGTACGTACTATGGAGTTACGTAGTGAGGACGTCGCTGGGATTATTTGGGTAATGTATTATTGAGATCTAAATATATATATATTATGCTTTATCTTTCTCTTTCACACTCTCATTCTTTTCATCTATATATACGAACATTACCTTATACATACATTCCGCCACCCATCTAATACCTTATATACATGCCTTCTTATCAGTCTTTTCCACATAGTTACCACAAGATAATTTTTGTGGCCTTCACTTAGACCATATATACTTATAGGGATAAACAATAGTATGAAACATACCAGTTATGATTGCTGTTTTAACAAGCATATGCTAACTAAATATACGTTCAATAGGCTATCCATAAAGCTTATACAATTATTTCCTTTGGTTTCCGGGAGACGGATGGGATTATTTTTGATACTCCTGAAAGCTTTGGGTATGCTACACCACGAATCACCACTCACCCTCTTTCGATTTATTTTCTTTTTTCCATGTTTTCATTTGTTATTACTTTGTCCATCCAGTTAACTTGTTTATATATATAACTTATCACTACCTCCAGTTTCTCTTACCATTAATTAGGCTATACTTTGCGTTCTACTCGCTAGCAATATATATTCCCTTCTTTGTTGTTTATTATTCTACCTCTCCTCCCTTAGTGACGTTTCACTTATAGATATAATATAGACTGCACATTGGTTTCGTACGATAAAATGAAAATTTGAATATAATTGAATTGATTTTATATTAAATTGTATACAACCACAGCTGCCTATATAATAGGAAGGGGGATCTGGTAAGAGATGGAACTAGATATGTACATGTTTATATATGCATCTGCCTATTCTTTTTCTATTTACTATAAGGTTAATAATGGCAATTTCTAAGCCAGTACTGCTCCCCACTATAACTATTTTATTTCCTCCGCCTCATTCGTGTATTGACACAAGCCTGCTAACAAAAATGTATAGTTAAAGGGCGCGTATGATATTAGTGTAGCTAATGAAGAAGTTAGTGTGGTAACTATTAAACTGGCTTTTAAAATTCTAACCCAATATTTCTCCTAGATTAAAAAGCTCAAAAAATGATTATGGTGAGTTTCCTCATACTCCTATATTGCAATCTTTTTATCTGTTTTTATTTTGGATTCTTTCACACTATGTAGGCTTGCATTTTTTTATAATATATTGTATTCCACTCCATTCTATTATACTATACTGTATTATAATGTGTTTTTTCTTTTGTTTTTCTTGGTATGATACTATATTATGTTATATTATGCTATATTACATTTCTTCATGACCCTTGCCTCCTCCCTTTCTATACAACCCTTTCTTCTTTCCCTCTCTCTCTTTATCATATATTTAAACATCTACTCTCTTCACACACTTTTAGCCAAATAAAAGATGATGTTGTTCTTTCATTACCTTTCAATTATATATATATATATCATCCCATTACCTATACCTATACCTTCTTTACGATTTTTTTTCCGTTTATCTTGCCTTTTTATTCATTATTCATGAACTACCTTTATCATGGATACTTCTTCTACCCTCCTCTCACTTCTCTTTCTTTCTGTTTTTCCCTCCCTAATATAAAAGTATTGAAATTTATCGTATTAACTACTCTAACTGCTAAACAAATTCATAGATACAAATGCTAATTGTATTGCCTACTAAACGCCAGCGTTAGGGTAACCGTTTTTCTCACCCTATCACCCCATTAGTTCCCGGACCGTGCGCTGGATTCACCGAGACATATCGAGCCTGGTGTGATCTTGTTCAAGAACCACCCCAAGAAGGTCTACTACAGTATATTGAGCACAAAGGAAACACCGGTGATATTGTGTTTGACTTTAATGAAATGCCTGGCATTGAACCGCATACCGATGCATCGGTTGCCATGGTGCCAGTGATTAACACCTTGCGTCACAATACTTACTTCCGGTCTGTAAAACTTTATTCCGACCTTAGGAAAAAAATGGCCGAGCAGCTTTCACAAGTGCTTCTCACAAATAGAACAGTAAGTGATTGACCGCCTTTTGGTCTGTTGTTCTCATTTTTATGCATATATATATTGTTTGTGTATTTCTCTCTATATTTTATCTTTTTTTTATTTCCTGAGACCACCTGTTTATTGTATACTCGATTGCTTTTAACATGCCTTTCCCTTATAATTTATTTACTCATACGTCGTTCTCGTGCATGAAATTTATCCAATTTACATTGGCTAGAGTTTAAATAATTATTATTTGGATGACCCCGCCCTTCCGTACTCGGTGTCGATAAGAGCACACTTGTCTTATCTGTTTAATGATCCAATTGGAAGCGGCAAATAATTAGAATGTATCCCCGTTAACAAAGATTAGACGACTCCTAGAAGAGATTAAAAACTAATCTATTTTTTCTGCGGTATACCTAAAGGTTTAATTTTTAAATTTCAAGCATTAAAATATTATATGTATAATTAACATGAAATAGCCGCTATGTTTGATTAGAAAGAAACGGATAGGGATAATTATCCAGCCCCAGGCAAAGTCCGACTGACTGTGATGGTTTGATTATTGATTATTTAATTCATTATGCCTTGGATTGCCTTTTGAACGGCCTTCAGGTGCTTTTTTGTTTTAGCAACGAATCGACTTTCTATCTTGTGATACTTTGAGTATAGTATGTAATCTATGCTTATACCCATTCCATTGACGAATTACAATCAGTGAGTCTAACGTGTGTTATGTGTGAGTTATAAATTTAAATAAAAACAATATAGTGGAAATTGTGAATTAGTTTACAAAAACTAATGTCTCAACAACAATAATACACCCTCTATGCCCTCCTCTTTCTCTTTCTCTCCCTATAAATATATTTTTTCCTTAGATTACAAGGGTTGTACTACGAAAGATCCGTGCTAGTGGTCCTGCCTGGAGCCAAATGTTCACGGCCTTATCAAATAACAATGGGCATCTTGTACAGGTTCTGGACCTCTCGCATAACAAGGTTAGAGCTGATATATATATATATATAAACTTGTAGTGTTATTGATCTAATAGCAGGTGTGCGTGTTTTTGTACATGTGTAGATATATATGTGTGGTTCATTAAATATGTTTATTTATATCAGCCTATATTGTAATGTATTAAGCTACTATATTTTTACTATCTATACAGCATTTTAGTATGCATTTATTAGTTCATATATTAGCAGCTACACCTACTTTATACCCCAACATACTCTACCCTACCCTACCCTGTCCTATCCTATTCTATTCTATCTTGAGGGCATATACTGACCCTTCCGTTTGTGTGATTCCTATGACTGCAGCTAAGTGCTGCTGGGTACTTTAGTTTGCTAAAGGCTCTTAAGGTATGGTCCCACGCATTACACACCCTGAATCTTGCCAAGTGTAGACTTTCAGCTGAGAATGTGCGCGATCTAGGGGTTACCTTAAGGTGTGTATGGAGTTTACAGGACGCATTCCTTTAATATAGCTGCAATAACGGTCTTTTTCTGCTGTTTATGTTGATATTTGACTTTTTAAGATCTTAGTGGTACCGAGCTATTGTTGTGTATTTTGGTGCACTTATATATTTAGGTGTTTGTATTACTAAGTAAAACCTGCCTGTGATATTTGGGCTAGAGTGCCCTTATTGTCTTTAACTAAACCTTGGACGAGCCTATTTTTATATACCTGCTTTTGTTTGCATAATTTTATGTGTAATTAATGTGAATAAAATTTGAGCCTTTAGGTGGCTGGTATTTACTGTCATATTTTTATTTATTATATTCTAATATATTATATGATATTCTATTTTATTTTATTATACTATGTTGTATCACATGATATTGTATTATGTTATTTTTTATATGTTATAGCATATTATATTATATCATATCATATCATACCATATTAAATAGAGAGCTAAAATGGAAGACTACTAACTACTATATGTATGAAAGAGTTAGTGCAATAGTGAAAAAGTGTTAGTCTATTAACTAAGGTGGACCACAGATCCAACTTCGGAATGTCGTTGAGCTTACGCTACGTTGACCTTAGCATGAACAGAATGGGGGTATGAACTACGTACTCTGCTTACTTTCTTTAGCTTTTATTTCTATGCATTACCACTATAAAATACTGCTATAGCTGAGGTGAGGGTAACTGGTGTCAACGTAGTGTAGCAGTTATGCATCCGACTAATGTGGTGACTAAACAATATACATTGGATTAGTTATATATAGCCAACATTGAGGTTAGAATAAGACAATATATTTGTTGATTTAAATAGTAAGCCACTTGGGGCTGGTCTTTAAATGGATTATGAGTTATATCTTAACTCTAACTGGCATTAATTTTGAAATGTCATTATTATACGATACAAGTACACTACAATTGCATGGATTTAACATTAAGACTACTTCTAATTACCTCTTTCTACTTCTACTACAGGATATTGGTACCCAGGCGCTCTCTCAGTGGTTATGGGAAATGGGCAATGAGTCCCAACTGGAATACCTAGCTATGCGTGATTCTGACGTCATCATGACTCATCTGGCCCCTGCACTACTGTAGGCCACCCACCTTTATTATAGCTATTTTCTATTATGTTATATCATTATCCTATTTAGCATCAGTCTCTATATACATTATGCCGTCAATATGACGCCATTTATTGATAATACCCACACACCTTACCTCGATTACTTGACTCGTCACACGGAAGTATTTTGAGCTCACTCTATTATAATTCATAAATGCGTTCTTATCTACTATCTATTACGATTTCTCTATACCTTTTTTTTTTCATGCACCTCCTCTCTAGATATCTCCCGGTTCTATTCATTGATATGCATTTTTTTTTTTGACTTAACATGAGTTACGTTTCCATTAGTGTTTTCTCCTTCTTTGTGACGCTACGTTCCATATCATATTATGATTATTATATATGCAATATGTTTTTATTTCTCTGAATATAACCCTCCTATACTATATGATCTGAAGTATGCGCACATAGATTGATTGATGAGCTAACAAATATAATGTTGTATATAGGCAACTTAAAAATTTGAAGGGATTGGATGTGAGAGGGTGTAAACTGGTCAGTCCTACTAGCACCGGTCAAATCGTAAGTGACTTGCTTGTTGCTATGTTGTCCTGGTGTTACATGGTTACTATGATTTTCTCTATCCTCCTCTTTTGCATTTTCTCTTTATTTCCTGTTATTCTTTCTACCTTTATCGTTTTTTCCTTTTATAGTTTTTTGTTTTTTTTTTTTTTTGCTTCTTCTTACTACCCTTGTTAGGACTTTTGCTTTGACAAAGACAATAAAATTGATAAGTTAAATTGTAGGTTTTTTAGTGTGAAATGTTTGTATGTAAATATACAGACTTGTATATATTAAATTTGATTATTCCTACATGAATCCTTCTCTCAGACTAATGGATGCTTTGAAGTATTACAATTGTATGCGTATTATCATACATCCTATCATATATACTACCATACATACCATTAGACATGCTGTCATAGAAAACTAAACCTTTTGTATTATCCTACAGTGTGAAGCATGCATTCGCACATCTACCCTTACGACACTAGCGTTATCTGGACAGGTTGTCAACAACGTAGAACTGGCTGGATCTGTTATAAAACAGTATCTTAAAAATCCTAAAATTAAAGAGGTACATATAGTCTTTGCTTCTTTTAAATATTCATTCCTCCTTTCCACTCTATTGTACAATTTTTTACGTACATTTTTTTAATAAAAAATGATATGGTGCTTCTATTTCTCGTACTGGAGTAAGACAGACTCGATAATATATTTGTATATTGTAGGGCTATATAGATATCTTTGCTTGTTATTTCTCCTATTCTCGTTACTCGCTTCTGGTAATAAATATGAACAAAAAAAGGAAAGCATAGATATAATCTGATATATATATATATCCAGAGTAGTTTAGAGCAAGTGTATGATGAATACGGAACATTTCCCTTTCTAATCACATATATATACCCAGATCACATTATCCTTGACAGGTATTACAGACCCTCTGGCTATTACAGGCGGCTTGGAGACTAGTAGAAGTCTACAAAAATTAGATCTTACTGGCTGCCACTTCAAGGTCTTTCTTTCCTCCTCCCACCTTTTCTTTACATTTATTAGTATTAATTGACTGTTTTTTTGTTGTGGTTATTGACCATGACATTATAGTTTATATCTCTATACGTTTATTTTATGATTATCGTGTTTCAAATTTCTGTTCCTGTAAAACTATTTATGAGCACTTTGACAGATACATACTAGAGTTATATGTAATTAGGTTCTATAGATATACGTATGATTTTGAATATGTAAAATGAATATATAGTAGTATGTGTCTTTGTCGTACATTTTTTTTAAATTATTTTATCTATCTTTCTCTTGACTTTTGTTTATTACACTTACTCTCATCTCTTCCCTTCGTATTTGTTTTTCCTTTCCTTCTCTACCTGAATAACTGTGAAGCGTGTAACTGGTGTATACAAGACAATCAATCACTCCATCGTTATGATAACTACTAATAGTGGTCAATGGGTATATAGGAATCTGACTTGGTGTCCGTGGTAATGGGTCTGACGTGTGTAACCTCACTAGAAGTGCTCATTCTCGATGGCTGCTTTACAGGTATAGTAGTGTAATATATACGTGTATATTTATCTGTTAGGTTAGAGTATATTGACTGATGTGTTCACAGGCTATGTTTTAGTATATATAAGCAGGTGTACGTAGGATTATGAATTAATTCAATGCCCTGCAGGCAGTAGAATGAGGGTTTTGATGTCCCACATAGACTGGCTATGCTTGGCATCTCTACTTATTACTCATTAACGGATTATTATTGTTAGTTGTTGGTACATTTCAAAAATAACTAATAGCTATCATATATACTATTTTAAACTGTACCGTCTATTAAGGTACTATATAATGATAGATCTGATCCTATCGAATGCTTTTTTAATATTATTACCATGGCTACCATGTTAGGATGTATATGGAAGTATACCCGACTTCAATAAGCCACCTCTCTTTCTTTACCCTTATTGTACCACCTTGATTGATTTCCTCCAGTGCGTTTATGTCAATACGTATTATATCTTACTGCTGCATTCTATCCTCATATTATTGATTCTCTTTGTATTTTTCTCCTGTCGTATTCTTTCACTCCTCCCTCCTTGTTCTCTTTATAAACCGTGTTATATTGTCCTTACCGTCCCCTTCAAGCCAGCTGAATATTCATCTAGCCTGTAAACCTCCTTCTCTATTGGCTATATACGAACCCATAACTGACCCCCACATTGCAGAGAGCGGTATGATGGCCACCAGATTGGGCGGGCACATTGATGGTCGTGAGCTGAGCAGCGCCTTGTCGAGCCTAGTAGCCTGCAACCCTAAAATCCACACCCTGAGGTAGGTAGAATAGGGCACGAGAGAGTGAAGATGAAGGTGAGGAAGGGGGAGAGATTGAAAGATACAGATAGAGATGAGATATGGCTAGTAGCATCATATGCTAAAACTACCCTTTTTAGGGGTCTATATTTCTATTTATTTGCGTCATATATACGTAAGTACTATGGCCTGTGGACCTGAAGACTGAGAATACTGACCCTCTTATTACCTTTTCTGGAGGTGGTTAAAGGTGTAGTGGGTGAAAACACTAACCTTCCCTGTGACATATAGCCTTGCAGGTGGATACAGGAAAGTCATTGCTGTACTACTGCAGCCTTTAAGTCACAACATGTCTATCAAAAAGCTTGACATTTCTAGAAATGAGTATGCATCCCCTGATATAGTCTACTTGTACGAAATATAATGAAATAATATTTTTGGATTCTCTTGTCTGCACTCTAAGTTAACTTAGCTACAGTGTTTTAGATCAATCATTCTGATCCTGAAGACATCAAGTCTCACGAGCTATCATTATATTTTCTCCTTGCCTCATTCTATCATTAATTAGATTGAATATACTAATATACTGTATTGCCTCTTATTGATTGGGGCTGTGTTTTGTACCTTAGTTTACCCATATTAAGTAATATGCATTATAGTTTCTTTATTAAATGCTGTATGCATTCTTGTCTATATAAAATGAAATGGCATTCTAATTGGTGGTGAATTCATAGCCTTGGAGATAACGGCGGGAAAGCATTGGCTAGTAAGTTTCTACTGGTTGAATTTTTTTTTACTTTGCTCATTTCTACTCCAATCACCGTTCCATTTCTCCTACCAACCTTTGGAATATATCTATTACATATTGGTCGTTGTAGCTAAGAAGAGAACGCGTTGTAGCAAGTATTGAGGTCATTAAAGATTATTGCATTAGCGCTAATATAATTTCTAAATACGTTATATTTCATTCTCTTCCCCTATCTACCCCACCTTATATATATTCCTTTTTCTTCTTCCTATTTGCTTTTTTTCGAATATCCCATCCTGTGTTTTGACTTCTATAAGAACGTAATGTGAAGATGCTCTTGACACATTTAAGTGTATATTTATATTTCGAGCACCCTTATTTAATAGAATATTTCTACACCCGCCTATTTAATTGGTTTAATTAATTGCAATTATCTCCCTTACATACACCCATTGCATTTAAGCATTCCTACATCAACATACTTGCATCTTTTCTGCTACACCAATAGCTAAACAATTATAATTTTATACGCTCTTTGCAGTCAATCTAATATGTATACTATATTAACCTAATATCTACAGGTTGTCTACGAACCAATAGGCACCTGATTCATCTAGACTGTGAAGACAACAATTTCTCTACAAATACTTGGTAAACATCTAACAACCCCAATATGCATATGGGCATCTTAATATAACATGATTGTTTCTACTCTAGGCCTAGATATATATTTAATACTATATATAGGGGGTTAAAATAGATATAATATATACTATTCATTATTGTTGTCCTTCATAAAACAATTTGCACACCTTTTCCCCCTTTCTACTAGCTTGCTCTCTCAGAACAAAACGTGATTGCATAATAATTGGAAACAATATGAAATGCATATTACAGTTTTCAAGTTTGGTCCGTGTTTAAAGTATTCTTTCAGGCTATTTTTACTTGTCTGAATACGACTGTTTCACCGCTTGTATCTTTGCCAGGTGATAAAATAAGTAGGAAGCATTGGTGTTGTCAAGGGTATCATAGTAAATAAATAATATGGTTCACGTCAGGTTGGAGATTCGGTGGTGCCTTGAGACGTACAATACTACGCTGTTAACTGTTTCTTACCCGTGGAAAGATTTGAGTAAATACGCAAGCAAGGGAATAGAGTTAGAACAGCACTATCGGGACACCATGGAAAAGGTATGTGTAGGTAGTAGCTTAATACTTATTGGTATATGTTATGATATGTTATAAGCATGTATAAAGAGAATGTGTAGGCATTAGAAATATTAGTGGGAGTGAAATGTACGCTTGGAATAACCTGTGACTAAAACCTGAAGATGTATCATTACGTTATATCATATTGTCTTGTGCTATATCTCACAATACATTACATTACAATATACTACCTTATATCTACATAATCTCTGTACATAGTATATGCACATACACCAGCTAACCATACTACCCCATTGCACAGATTGACCGATTACTCCGTCGCAACCAGTTCAAGCATTTAGGCCAAGAATGCGACCTTAAGGAGAAGACATCCGCATGTAAATATTGTTTTTCATCTATCCATTTACTAATACTTCAGTGGGAAATATAATAACTTCTACTGGGGGTGTTAAGTTGTTATTGGACTGGTGTATTAATAAGGTTTGGTAATTATAGCATAATAATCCGATAGACTTGTTTGTGTATGTGGGTAAAGGTATTACTAATAGGTTGGCATATTTAACATTAACTGTATCTACTCACTCATCCCCATGACGCTATCGGGTCTTACAATTCTATTGAGTTCCAATCGGGTTTAAATTAGAACAAATTACTAGTAAAGCGACCGCTTAAGACATGCTTTGTAATCTTTACATGCATATAGATACATGTTTATAGATGTAATTGATAGCTAGTAGATTGATGGTTGACCTTACAAGGAAGAGCTTATAGTAAGGTATAATACTGGGTGTGTATTGGTGCACGTGATCCGGTCATTAGTCGTCTGGCCTATCTTCACCTGATATAACTATAGTCTTTGGTTACTTTAATTATTGTGAGATCTGGATACTAGCCAATATTCAGGCTCACTTGTCTCCCTAGAAAGATATACATGTGTATGTATGTATGTATATATGTATAGATTAATGATTATGATGTGTAGGAAACAGTGATAAGCTTTGGTTGTAATAACCATGGTTACAAAAATGAGAGAACAAACCAACTACCATAATTGTGGGCCCTAAATAAGAGCAAAAGATAATGGCGTGGGAGGGTCATGTATGGAAGGCTTAGGCTTATTACTATTATCCCTATTCCAAAACACCTTCAACCTTAGATTATCGGAACAAGTGTGTGTAAGGTAGGTATGCTCCAGTATACGTTGGTATTGAGTTTGTATGCATAAGCATTTTCTATCAGTTCCTCTTTATCCTGGCCCAACTGTTACATTTACTGACCTGTTGACCTACCATACATGTATGCGTGGGTATCCCACAGTGGCCTTAACATTTGAAAATGACTACCTTCCGACGGATGTAGGAAGCTCTATCATCCTACCTGAGCACATCCACAGGTTAGAAGAAATTGCTAGGAGACAGACCATTAATGTACAGTCCGACGATGGTAAATATATATATATATATATATTATCTACTATATACTGTACTTTATATACCATCTACTCTATACTATCTATTATGTATGTATAAATGTGTGCTTGGTGTCTTCTATGTGTTAATCACGGGAACTGGTCCATTAGGTTATCAGTAATAACATAGGTCAGTCCACTGTTTCGCTAATAAGTACTATTGAAGACAAGTGCATACATGATAAGAGAATACGTTTACAATTGTATTTAAAGCACCTTGCCAATCCCCCTAATCTTTCTCCCTTTCCTTTGATTGCCTAATAAATACCACTGTGTATTTCTTGGCGCCAAACCACACGTTTGGTTTGACTATATATATATGTGTGTGTGTGTATGCTATGATTGTTGTCTAGCATATCCAACCACGTACAGTCAATACATAAAGCAGCCTGCTAATTAACTTTCTTTTTTCATAATGAGTAGTCAATGGGTACTGAATAGTCAGCATGCAATTGATTATCAACTATAACTGACACTACTATACCTATATGTACATTGGATTATTGTCTGCAGACTCCGGCAGTTATTATGGTCAGTATCATGTTTAATACACAAATCATTACATATTGATACATTCTATCACATGCTATTGTGGTAATGCTTATGTATGCATGTATGCATGTTATTATGTTATTTATTATTTTTTAAGTTATACAGTTCTTGATTTTGGATAACCTGACTCACCCATATGCTGGTTTGGTATTCATAGTGGTGCACAATGTATTAGGATTTACAGAATAATATCTATGATCATGTCATTATGATACTAATATGGTTTCCTTTTATGAGAACATACCCTTCCTATAATCATCTTGTGTTATAATGTATTATGCTATGTTATATTAGGCTAGGTTATTATATACTGTAGTATATTATATTGTATTGCATTGTGTTATTTTATATTCGAGCTTAGTCTTATGATCTTTTTTCCTTCCTATACATTGTGTAAATTGGCATACATACACTAACAATTATACGTCCAATAACATGTTCTTGATACTTTTGACGTACCAATCAGGTGACTGTGTGAGAATCAAATTATTAGTAGTAGTAGGAATTGTGTGAGCTCTGCAGCTTTGCCCTTTCATATTTTTTAACAAAAACATATTTTTGTTTCTTCACAGATGAACGTCGAGGCAGCATACGACCAAGCACACCAAGTATGTAGACCTTATCCTTTTCAATGAATGTGGTTCATATTTCTTACTTCTTCCTATGTCTCATTGCACTGGTGTATGACTTCGCCTGACATATATACTATACTATATTATACTGTACTATGATATATATAACTTTGTGTCTTGTTTGTTTGTTCTTCCTTTCGTTTCTTTTTTTTTTAACTCTAGTTCTTATTCCTTTTTTCTTTTTTCAATCCCTGACTTAATCAAAACTGCATATAAACTTTAGTTATGGTTTAAATATATTCTTTCTCGGCATTTATTCCCTCCCTTTCCTCAATTCTATTATTCTACCAGTTTCTTCACTTACCTTGACCTAAGCCGTACGCTTTTTATATTACTTTGCATAATGTATACGATTCTAATTTTTGTAGTGTTAAATATAATTCAAATCCGGATAAATATACATATTTTACCAAGAATTATGTTGCTATGCTTGATGCCCATTTATGACTGGAGATATGATAGTGTAGGGATATTATATAATGAGAAAAAGAGAATACATTACTATACGCTTCCTCACACATACCTACAATCATTTAGCCCAATTCTCTGTAGAGGCTGCGGAAGCAAAAAGTGCATTGGAATCCAAATCGGAAGCCAACCCGGAAGCCCACCCGGAAGCCAACCCGGAATCCAAACCAGAAACTCCAATGATTCATAAAGAGGCCACTGCTCCTCATGGTACGCTTTCGTTTAACCTTGTTTTTTTCACTGGCTATGTTTTTTAACTTTCATTTGTGTCTGTTTATTGACTTTTCCCCTTATTCTTATGTCTACATTTCTTTGCGTATATCCGTCTGAATATATATATATATATATATATATATATATACATATATATGCAAGTAATCCTAAAACTGTAAGGGACTCTTCTTGAAATATGATCATATTTCTATGTTTCTTACTTGATGTATTCTCTGTCTCCCCCTGTCTTTATCCATATTATATATAGTACATACTATTGTCATGTTTCTGAATGTGATTCTTCTATATCCCGGCTTAGAACCGGTTTTGTAAAGGAACATAAGTCATATTAACCATAGAACCACTGCGCCCTATATAGACACAGGCACATGTACAATTATACCTATATCTATGTTTATACCGTAGTTACACGTGTTCGGAGAGGTTGTTATGCAGTGTAATGGCCTATCTTTACACACTACTACTTTAATACCCCCTAAAGTTGTAGCCTTATAGGTGTATATATGGGTTAAAAGAAAAAGACAATGGTGGGAACCAACCTTTTATATCTTTGTAATTGTATTATTGTATGGGTCCTGTGTCGTTCAGTTTCACATGCTTTTACTTTTGTAATGATGTATGTACCCTTAAATATATACTAGTATGCTCTGTATTCATGGGCTATGTTTACAGTTGGTGTTTTTTCTAATTGCCATATTCAAAATTCGTTATGAATAACCCGATATAATGATTATAGACGTATATATATGTATATATATAAGATGTAAGACCCCATAGTAACCATTCCTAATATAATAAATACAGTGTCTCCAGAAACGCCAAAAACTGAGGCAGTTGCTGCAACAATTCCAGAACCAACAAAAACTAATGCACCTAGTGCTCCTCATGAAGTACAAAGTAAGTACCAGTTTTATTACTTAGAATTGGGTGTTTGTTGTCTAGAAATATATATATGGATAAATAAATAGATGTATAGATATAAAGATATTTATGAATTATATAGTGTATTTATTTATAGTTGATACTAATTATATAGTATTTATTATTTTATTGTTTTATTTACTGGTTTTTAACTTTTTAATTTAATCTGTCTTGATTATTTTAGAGCACTATATAAAGTACCCAATATCGTGGTAAAATTTTATTTTAAAAACTTAGATGCATATTATTTCTTAAATATAGAATATAATTGTTTGTTCTATCTCCTGTCTCTTTGCTTCTTTTTTTTAATCCTTTCTTTGCTATACTTTCCCACTCACAACACTTACATATCAATCATACCTCTATTATCCTGCCTGCTATCATTTAGTTTCCAATTACTCTACGAAAACTACATCGATGGTCTTTTGTGTAGAGTCACTCTATTTATCGTTATAGCTATTTTTCAATTTACCTCATACTGATCTTTTTTTTTTTATACAGTGCCAATACTGGTGGAACCAACACATTTATTTAAACCTTACGATATCAATGCAGACAGCGATGATGATTAAGTAAGATGCCTATGGTGATTACATTGTATAGACTGCCACAGTAACATCTTAAGCAGGATATTCTGTACTCTCGATTGTAATATTTCACTTTGATTTTCAGAACATTTATGACAAATTTCAAAATGATATATATATATATGATAATGAATAAATGGTTGCGTAAATATTGTATAAATGTAGCCCGCAGACCTTCTTTGACTTTCAAGCAAAAGACTGAAAGGGCATATCCTATAGTATGTATGTATGTTACGAAAGGTATCAGTGTATTTTGTTAATTTCAGCCTGTGTGGGAATTATTTCACCCATGCTCAGGGTAGCAGCCGACTATTGCAAGCAGAGAATTCAGTATAAAAGCTATAGCCTTTATTCAGTATCACTACAGAATCAAGAGTTCCTAATATCTCAGACAACCTTTTTACTCTTTCTAAATAGAGCATGTTATATATAGAATACTTAGAACCCGGCATTAATTAATAAGATAATTATAACTATAGTTACTTGGCCTATGTTGTATATATATCTACTATATTTGGCATATTTAGCTTATGTTTTTTTCTTGGCCTGGAGTATTACAGAATAGAGTCAAAGTGATAATGATCTAGAGTGAGTATTTACAAAAAATACGAGAAGTGTTTGCCTTTGCACTGGGTTTGCTGATGTATAATATGGCTTTTATTATAATTTGAACATAGTGATGTTTATATCTATTACTATAATAGAATTTTTCCGTTAATCTAAAGCCTAAACAAGCACATATATGTTTATCATATCCTTATAGATAGATATAGATAGCTGGTATACCACAGTGTTTATAAAATTATGCTTTAGGTAGATAAATTTTGGATAATTATCTACATATTGTAAACCAGCCAACAATAATTAGCGTTAGATAAGATAAACTCGGATTATAATTTTAGGTATATCCAACATAATCTAGCTATGATAGATGTGAACTGAAAAATACTCTGTCTATTATCCTAGTTTGTTACATGCATTTTATAGATATTGTGTTCTTTGTTTTAGTATTATATATTGTCATTGTGATAATAAGGTTGAATTTCATTATTAATAATGTGTTATACTATTAGAAAAAGAATTCCTACATGGTTGGTTGATTCCCATATTGTAGAATGTTGATTGGATCTTTGTATAATTAGAAACTTGCTCCCGAAACATGTGTTATAATAATAGATAGTACACTTAGGTTGTAGCAATTTTAAAATCAATTATAATTCTTCACGCGATCAGCCTAACCAAATAAGAAAGGTAGTAATTAGCCGAGTTGGTTTATTTTGTACTATATATATTATTAGTGTATCCATTGGTTAAATGCTATTTAGAAATAAATACGTATATACATAATAGCTAAAATTATATATTATTACTGTGTATATCAGGTATTATGTAGTTATTTATATAATATTATTGTCATAATTTTACTACCAGCTACATATATTCCATAATCAAAATCCTAAGAATGGCTGGCTCCATTAGCAATAATAAATATATTTATGTAATATAATAAACAATAAAATGAATTACAAACAGTTTTTTTGTGTTCCAACACAACAATGTTATGTATGGAATGGTATGTCATTTATTTGTGTATTATTTGGTTCAAATGGTTATATATTAATATACATGTGTGGCATTGTATGAAGTGGATGACCCGTCCCAATTACTATACACAAATTACATCTGTACTTTGGAATTGATAATTGCGACTCGGCTATATACAGTAGCGTAGCCTCTTCCTTTGTATATGTTCTTGTATATTACAATGCATATTAATACATGCTAGTTGTTACGAGTTTAAAAAATAGCGTGGAAACCCTATCTCCCAACACATTTAAAAAACTTTTAACTGTATTGCTAAACTTGCATCTCTGGCAAATTTTGATGGTTTTTGTCAAAGTATGACTTTGTCATTCATAGGTCTATATGCATGTGCTTCACTATGAAACATATATTGAATGAGTCAATTAAGTCTATATAATACGATGCTGTATTAATTAAATAACTGCATATATTTACCATAATAAGTAAGGTATTGCAAACAAACGCTTCATTCTCTACTATCCATTCACTAATATGTTCGCCATCATACGCTATACTTTGAATCCACTTCGATTATTAACTCCTACCTGGAAAATTAGTGCTAGCGGTTATCTCCTACTTTTTCTGCTAGGCCACCACTAAAATAATATTTTGATGTTGTATTGTGGTAGGGGTATAATAGAATAACCTTGTAGCGAGGTATATATATTGTTCCTGCAAATAGATGAAAAGAAAAAGGAGATGAGTTGCATCACATCATACCACTCTCACAATCATTATGGAATGAAATTTATTGCTTTAATATACGATGGCAGGACTCAAGTTCAATCCATTACAGAAGATAAATGTTACCGGTAGATGTGCAATAAGCTTGAAATATGAACTCTTTTATTATAAACAAAATTTATTAATATTTTGTATTACACAATACCTACACCTACACGGTAAATGTGCAATAAACTTGAAATATGAATCCTTTTATTATAAACAAAACTTCTTATTATTTTATAATGTATTACACAATACACAATACTTACACCTACACGGTAGATGTGCAATAAATTGAAATATGAGTTCTTTTATTATAAACAAAATTTATTATTGTTGTGCATTGTATTACACAATACCTATACCTACACGGTAGATGTGTACAAAGATTTACACTCTAGCTACCTCTACTTGTATCTGCTATGCCTAACAATAACTATACCTATGCACCTATGTTAGTACTAACACTAATACCAATATAACATAACCA
>NAOQ01000249.1:68095-86062 GCA_002751075.1 Ichthyophonus hoferi
CTACGTACTGATTTATGGTTGGGGCCAACACAGGCTCGCTTCCAGTCCTTACTGTTTCTCTTTAGACATCTCGTCAAATTGTTTCTTTGCGCTACGTACATCATGCAGCACCGCTGTCGTTATCCTCACCAAAAATAGAATATTCCACCCAATGGTTACCACCTCAAGCAACTCAATGAATAGATTGGGTTGCTCAACCTCGTCGGTCACCATCCAGGACCAGGCGTTCTGTATGTGTAGGGAGGTAGTGTTAAATTATCCTATATAGAAACATGTACATGCGCAAGAGTAAACAACCACCAAGCCCACCCACAAAAAACTTACCACAGCCAGCAGTCTCCCAATGATGGGCAAGGATTTGAGACACTCCACAGCCGTCTTAACAAGATCTCTACCTATATTAATATAGGAGAGAGGGCCGCAGTTCGTACTCTTACAGAGACACTCCGCAGCCGTCTTGTACAAGCTTCTCACTATATAAGAAATATAGGAGAGGGGGCCGTAGTTCGTGCTCTTGTTTTCCTGCCACATCATTGGAAGGAACCTGTCTGTAAAGAACAGATCTTGGAGGGTCTCCCACAAGGATAGAATAGTATCCTTCATCTATAGGAATAGATGTAGTAGGGTTAGTACATGGTTGAAGGCATACTTACATAACTTCAAGATGATATAGATGGACAGATAGTACAATTGATAAACACACGTAGAGACATCTATATATATACACTTACCAGATAGTATATTTTGGGCAAGAGGACGTTTACCATGTAAACTGTCCCTTTACCCGTGACGTCCTTGATGACTTCGACATAGTACCGATACTACAAAAACATAATGGGAGTTAGTCTTGGTTAGCAAAAACAACTATATTCAATGATCAAAACACAGCAAATACGAGTACAGAGACCTAACTAAAGCATGCATAATACTACACATACACACATATATATACCACGCTGTACAGAGTGCGCAACCCTTCCACCACCATGGACTGGAGCTAGAAAGGGGAAAGTGTCAGCCACTAATTATGTGCATACATACACATGCGATTAATAACAAAACATACTTTTTCTAACCAATGACTAACTCATTATATTTTTGTAGTATCGCTATCAATCATAAAACACACATACACGATCAATAACAAAACATGCACATCTACATGCCTTTATCATCATTTCGTAGGCCCCATCCTTCATTGTTGGCAATGCAAGGAGGTTGTTGGTTATCTTTGTGCATAGATCAATCACATTAAGCTATTCATTATATATACTCGGTAATTATAAAATCAATTATAATTCTTCATACAACCAGCCTAACCGAATTAGAAAGGTAGTAATTAGCCAAGTTAGTTTATTTTGTACTATATATAATAAGCACATTATTACCGTATCCATTAGTTAAATGCAATTTAGAAATATATTGCATAATAACTAGAATTATTAAGTGTATGTCAAATGTTGTATAATTAGTATTATTATGTCATAACTTATACTACTATATAATTATAATCGAACTAATGGCCAAAGAATTCATGGCTTTTTAGCAGCTAATCCACTCTCGATCTTAAGGAAACTTAAACTATCAGCTCAGTGAACTTGCTTGGTAACTATATTTATGATGGGTTCTTGCAATATAATATTACGTATCATACTATACCAAACCGCATGATATGATATGATATATTAGGTGGCTAAAATGCTCCGTATTAAAAAATAGAGTTGGCTCGATTCGACCTGGAAGCTTGTCTCTGGCCCGTATATCCCATACACACAAACTAGAACAATGTGGCTATTGCTGTCTCTCCATAACAGGCATGTAGATAAAGTAAGGCCGGCTAATGATTTGAGGGCTAGATATGCTATCGCCTGATTATTAATTAAAAATCACTGTGTGATACATTTATGTGAAAACACTGTATAGGACACCGAGACAAAATTGCGATAGCCTAGCAGTAAGTACCCAGATCGTGAAGAAGGCTGGAATAATAATAATAACACTAACACTGACACTGACACTAATAATAACAGTAATAATAATAAGAATAGGAATAGTAATAAATATAATAAATATAATAATAATAATAATAATAATAGCAATAAAACCAAACAGTAACAAGCAGGCCCCTAGTGTGACACTAGGAATACAAAGGAACACTATAGATTGCACATTTATTGCAGTGTAATGCTATCAAGGTACAATATAATAAATTATTGAGTCTTGGCCAACTGGCTAGATAGCCAATCAAGACCCTCATAGAGGCCATCACCAGTAGTCGCGCAGCAAGCCTGAATATACCTGAAAGAAAGCACGGGGATTAATTCAGTGGGCATGAGTCGGGTATATATATATGTGTAGCAGTAGGACAAAGACTTATGAATTAGGAAGAAGATAGAATAGATGCTGTATTGAATCATCTATAGTGGTAGTTAGGGGAGTAATTAGGTGGGTTGAGTTAATTTGGGTCAATAGGAATTAATAGATTAAGTATAATGTTGGATTGCATTTAGTCTAAAATGTGGTATGATAAATAATGATGATAACAAATATATGTAGGTCAAGACTGGCAATGTGTCTTGGTTAGATACGTATACGTGTTGAGATACATAAATATATACATATACACAGACACTATACAAAAAGCCAATTGTGAATAAAGCCAAAGACCTACCACTGCCTATTCCTCAAGCTCTGTAGGCCAAGTTTGTCGGTTATATCACTGGAGGAGAAAGGGAACAATATAAGTATATGTGCACACGTTTTATTGTAATAGAAATATAGACAATATAATAATGATCATTTATGCATTCAGCTTTTGAATTGTATCTATCTATATGTATATGAATCACATATATATACGTATATACATACATATATACATACATATTGTTATACCCTAAATTCACTCATCCTTTCTATACCCGTAGTCTACCGACCATAACCCCACATGGCTAGAAATAAAACAACCAATCATAAAAGATACAACCCGTACACTGCTATGTCCTCACTAATAGTATGGTACTCAATATATGTACTAATTAATTATTAATCAATTATTAATTAGTCATTAAGGATAGCTGGTGCAAAAAATGGGGACATACTTGACCGAAAGGGCATTAGGAAGATCTTGCTTATTGGCAAAGATTAGTAGGGTAGCATCCCGAAGTTCGTCTTCTCCAAGCTGTTGGTGTATATATGTACGTACATAGGTGTATATATGTGTATATGCGTATGGTTGTATGGGTATATGGTATATAGATGTATGTGTGTGAGTAGAAATATATATAAAATAAATATGTATGAACATATGTGTAATATACATTGAAATGTATAGACTAAGGAGAGATGTGTTACACAAACATGACAGACATAGTATAACCAATCATACGAAGGAGGAGATAATTAAGAAGGCTGCCCGGGTTGTATATACTGTCATACGCTATTAGTTGTATCCTAGGATATATTGGCCAAGCCCAACCAGATGATCCCATATGTAGATCATATCAGATACGCTCTCCATCATAAACCCAATCATCAGATGGCAATGTACTAAGATCTGGCTGTAGACTAATCCACTATAGACATCTATACACATGTATATTGATGTATATGCGTGTATATATATGTATGGACCTTTTTATATATGTTCAGATGTGTCTTTATATGTATGTTTATATATAAACCTGCAGGTATGAAACCAGTCTACCATACTATCCACCCGACCCTATAGACAGACCCTCCCCACTCGAACAACTTATCCATAATATAATCACTAACCCCAACCCAGAAAGAGACATAGGGTATGACTAACCATTCTTTGCAGTTCATCTCTGGCCTCTACCATACGGTCGCTATCGTTACTATCAATCACAAAGATAAGACCCTGTAATTTTTAATTAGGGATAATTAATTAGCATTACGTGGCATGAAAGAATGGTAAGGTAGTGAGTGGGTAAAATCACGAAAACCAATAAAGAGAAAATTATATAAATATAAATATATCGGAAGGATAATTGGACTGCATAAAGATTTTACATGTAAATATTTCATACGTACAACCAATAGAGTCTTGGAAATATTATATTGGTCGACTAGATCAATTTTATTATTGGATAGATTATAGCAAGAAAGAATATATCCACCATATATAAAGTAATATCTATTAATAGTACAATAAATACACCCACTATTAACAAAGAGACCATCAAATGAATGCAAACCCACAGCAAACACATTAAAAGAAAGAAAAAAATGGTAAAGGTATAGGTAATGTATCTATACGGTTACCAGTTACCACGCACTTCTCTTTCACCCATATAATCCCCTTCAAGACAAAATGCTCTTGTACCTGTCACCTAGCATATTTCATGTTTCACGCGACACATACTCTTCCCACATAGTAAAATAAACTATGAATTGTAAAATCCACCGACTCACCTGTGTGTTCTGGAAGTAATGTCTCCAGAGGGGGCGAATCTTGTCCTGTGGATAGGCATTACTACATGTGAGATGGTGTGATAGTATACTTTGTACATTGGTAGTGATACAGGTGAAATAATCATAATTTTTAAATATCTATAGGTCGCATTTCCTCGTTTATTTGATGTATCGCTGCTAATAATATATAGATATCTGTGCTTTTATGTATGTATATATGCATGTATGCATAACATAGATGTTTTCTTGATCGATTGGGGCATATGCTAGATAGACTGGTAAGTAAATAAATTATCTATACGGTACGCGCTCATAAAGTAAAGTAATTCTCGTCCCTTTCATCAAATCAAAAACTACATTGATTATTTACTTAATTAGTTTGCTAACTAATTGACTAATACATAGCAGTCTACTTCATTAATATCCTTGGTAATCATAATTCAATCAACATAATTTCACACTTCTATAAGTCTACCAATTTAAAAATAAAACCTATAACCAACAGAAAGGAACCACGGGAGATTAAGAATAACCGAATCAACTGGCACCCATTAAAAATTAAAATTAACTCAAAATCATGGTAGGACATCATACCACGGATACATACCTGACCTCCCACATCCCACACGGTGAAACTGATATTCTTATACTCTACGGTCTCCACGTTGAACCCTGTAATGACATGTAACCAATTACTGGAGCTCATCTCAGAGGCAGCCATGACCAACAATAAAAATAGTAATATACAAAGCGAGGGAATAAATGATGCATGTTTATATATAAGTATATGAATATGTGTATGTTAATAATATCTGATAATAATAAGTAAGAATAATGTGTGAGAATAGTGTATGTTATGAGTCTACAAAGGAAGAGAGAATGACAAGATATGAGGCCTGTAGAAAACAAAATGCAAGACAGGGTACAATATAAAACAGGCAATCGCCTCCTCTGGATTAAATTTAGCCAATAAGAGTGCTCAACTACCCAACTTCCTCACTTCCAACCAACCACAATCATTGACTTAGGTAGTTAGTAGATGATTGTATATAACTATAGATCAGACGGTGGTTAAATCTACTAATCTATCTTGTATTCCCTTCAGCAGTCTTGATTAGAAATAGCTAGCTTTTATAATGCCCCTCACCACTTACCAATGGTAGGGATGGTAGTAACAACCTCTCCTAATTTCAACTTGTAAAGAATGGTGGTCTTTCCTGCAGCGTCAAGTCCGACTGTAGAGATAGAAGGAGGCTGTATAAGTTAAAGAAAACATGTATCTGCAAGTATAAGAAGATTTACTAGAGAAAGAGAAGAGAAAGGGGGAGACAGGAAATTCTATATAGCTCCGAAGGTACACAGATATAAACATACAATCCCTCTCACACACCAAAAAGCCTTCTAAATACAGACAAAAATGTCAAATATAAGAGAACTGCCAAAACAAAAATGATATAGACGCTAACGAGTACACCAACAAGCAAGCCTGATCGCCTGACGTGCAAAGGAGCAGGTCCCTGATTTGTGAAAGTGAATCTAATCTCCTTACCACTTCACAAGGTGTCATAGTACATAGAGTGAGAATAGCACCCGTTAAGAAACAAGCTAAACCCTTTTTAAAAAAAATTCACCACACGGAAATCCAATAAATCTTACCCATCAAAATACGCATGTCCCGCTTGCCAAGAAGCTGTTGGAAAACCCTAGAAATATAAAGTCCCATGATTGAATAGTATTCGTCTGTGTATATATATACGTTGGTAAGCGGCCTTAAAATAATCACAATGTGTTCTTCTCATTGAGCATGGATAAATTATTATGGAACAGCAGGCAACAGTAACCTTAGCCTTAGGCTAATGGGCATAAAAGACTGAATATTGTGTGCAGTTGTAATTAAATAAGGTTAATATAAGGAGTAATTATACTTCATTAACAGAAACAATAGAAGAGGCAAGTGTACAAAATATGTAAATTATTTCTGATGATAAAAACTGCACAATTCTTTTGGTTCTGAAATTTGAAAACCAACTCTTATTTTTTGTTGTATATTTCTTGTTCTTAATAATTCATATATATATATAAATTAAACACAATCAACCTGCAACTACAAGAACCTCTTCATACAATAAAAGCACCTTACACTAACACACTCAAACAGTGACAGAAAATCGAGTTGTATTCTATTTTAACCATCCATTTGTTGTTTTCTATTTTAACATCCACCTAACGACATGCTTCATAATGTCTTGTGATTCGTTGTAAGTCACTCTTATATTTACTATAACATCTCCTATTGGCCAATTAAATCAATAGGTATTGTCATTGAAGCAGGGAGCTTTTCTGTGGTTAATTAACCGAGTATATTAGAATAATTAACATTGAGGCACCTAACATTTTGCAGTATTCAAAAGATCATAAACTGATAAGATAAGTAATTTCCAAGCTGTGAATTAATAATAGATTGACAAAAACAATAAATATAATGAGTGTGTAATCGATAGATCAAACACAGGCAAACCTTAAATTAACTCGCCAGTTTTTTTTTTAATCAATCTCTAGATTATTATCGACGTTTGTTTTCATAATTACCTTTTACAGCTCAAGACCAAAGTTAAGAGTAGCTGGATTGGTCGACAATATATATAGGGTTCGATCTAAATGATAAGATAAGTTTTGCGATCCAAATTACCACCGTCCCGATCAAAAGGAAAACAAATATATATGTATATATACGTATATAAATTGAAATTGTTTACTTGGTTTTTAAGAAATTATATTTCCTAAAAAATGGAAAGAAAAGCTCAATATATAACATAGGTGGCATCCTTTTCGTTTTACTGGACAAATGATTCTGACGTTTTATGTTGAGAGTTGATAACATCTTAGAAAATAATTGAGACAAAAGATTTTGACATGTTAGATACCATCTGGGTTGAGTATAAATTGAAAGAAAAAATTTAAAAAAAAAAGTTTTTGAAGTTTATATTTGCTCTTCTTTTTATTTGGAAAAATATAATTCTATTCGGGACTGTTGTAATTTTCATTGCGAAACTGACCATTTGGATCGAAAACCCGTATATTTATGTGAGTGTAGGAACTTAATTGTACCTAATAATCAAGAATATATTGTTGGCTAGGTTCGGATTCATCAATAAATTAAATCAGTTACTATTATTACGAGCATAATTGTATTGAAAGATTAACAGAGTTTGGTAATATTCACATTAAATATTATACTTTTGGTTAGAGCCAAAGCCTCGTTAGATAAAACGTGACCCGAAAGGGGACTGTAAAGACCCGGTAATATAATCAACACTAAAGTTAAAACATGCCGTTAACGCAGTAATTGTTTATACGTACTTGAGCAAATGATTGTAAAAAATAAAATAGAAATAATAACCAAATGCTGCTTTATATGCTCCAAACTTAAATGCATAATAGTATGAAAGATTGCAACCACAACAATAGATAAATATAAATAAATTATTAAATTAAATAACCGGAATCAGAAATTAAAATAACCAGGCCATAATAAGCACACAAACATCATGTAACTATTTATGGATCTGATTGAATTTAGGAATTCCAAACAGACTTAGTGTAAACTCAAGTATGACACTACATATGACACTAAATTACCATACGCTCCCTAAGAGTTGCAGAGCAAAAGCTTAATAATCCAAAAAAAAATTACTAAAAGATAGTTATGTAGAACTTATAAACTATCCGTCTTTATATATAATAATATAACTTCACGAAAAACTGGTTCACAGCAAATAATTACAAAATCACCTATAGTACGACCAAGCCAAATCTTATTCAGATACCTCAAACTAAGGCTTGAATAATAATAAAACCCATCCTCTAAAACAAACTGTTATTTACTTATTTACTTATTGGTATGATTATTAAATGACTTTTCCATCCAACTCGGGCCATAATATGGTATAAAAACTATATTAATATAAAAAGAACAACTAACATATTGTACGTAACCAAATATTAACAATCAATGAAAAGGAAAAAACTTCACTATAGTACATAACTTTTTTTCAAACTATAATCCACATCAAATTATGATGTCCGAACCATCCACAATATTAAACCGACTATTACATAATCTTTCCAAATAACAAGCCATTATAGTACTCAAGTCAATTAAAACATAAGGCATTTTTCAACTCCTAGCAACAAATACACTATCAAGACAAAAATAAAAACTACAAAGAGACTAATAAACTGTGCAGACAATAAAAGGGGACACGTTTTAAATGAGATGGACTTCTATTATTTAGACGGCCTTCTTGGGGCGAGTGTCAGCCTTCTTCATTCCGGGGCGGAAACGAGGAGGAGGGTCGCGGTTGCGACGGTTAGAGGCACTGCGGTTGCGCACAACCTTGGCGTGGATGGCGCAAGAGATGCAGTGGTGGGTCTTCACGTACAGCTTGGGGAGAGCATAAGCTATTGGCAATAAAAGTTAGCAACTGAAATAAAATATAACTACAGATGGGGAAAAAAAACATGGAGCCTAATGCCTAGTGCTGTTCAGAACATCCTTTTGAATAACGACAAATACATGAAAATAAAGTGCTTGCAGGTACATAAAACAAGTTATAGAAATTGTCTCAAATGCGTAATCCTCAAAAATAATGGAATTCACGTGCAAGTAGGTTTTAAATGTTATTCTTTTATATCAGGTGAATATATATAAACCTAGCTAGTATATTTGTTGAGTTTCTACATATGCTTAATAGTACTTACTCTCGTAGCAAGAAGCCTCAGTGATATCACGAATGGCGGCCTGCTCCACAATGTTGCGGATCATGAAGCGCTTAATAGCCTTGTCCTTGGGGACAGAGCGAGCGCAGTTAGTGCAGCGCACGGGGTTAACGTGGCCGCGGCCGTGCTTAGAGCGTCCGTTGTTTCTACGCTTTTGGGTCTGTGGAGAAACTTGTAATCAGAAAAAGTAATGTAGACAATTCTCGAGCAGTGCAAAGATTCAAGTTGAAAATCCTTTTCCAAAAATCACATCCCAAAAAATAAAATTCAGTGCTAAATCATAAACTTTCACCGTTTCATGCACAACGTAGTCTTTGTTTTTTAATGTTGTATGAATATATTGTATATTATATAATAATGTCTCCAAGACCTGGCCTAGGCTGATCTAGGTACCAATGCTGAAAGGCTGCATAAAAACCCTGCACATCACTCCTTCGTTTTCTGAAAATTTAAAAAGACGCTAGGCATTTCCAATTGCTTTTCCTGTTGAAACTGTAATAAAGTTGACAAATAATTAAGTGGACATTTGCAACCAGAAATTTGATACGAGTGGTCATCGGTCGAACATGCGATGAACCGAAGTCTGAAAACCGAAGTTAAAGTAGTTATTCATGGTTTTTTTTAGGAATTTGTGCATACACTAACATCAAAAACAAATCATTTCTGGGTTTCAAAAAAAAAAATAGGCCTGGATGATTTAAATGAAAATAGATGGCATTAGATATACACAGATGGAAGAAATTTAAAAAATCCTACCATTGTGATGACTTAGTGAAATCCGTTCCCGTCTGCACCAAAAGGAAAGGCCTTGGAGATTCCCTTGAGGACTTGAATCCGACCAAAGACAGAATAAGCATGCTCTGAGGCGGCCAAGACTATCGGCCAATAAGAGCACTGTAGTTATTAATAAGCCAATGGATGGCCTGTTTTATTCCTTAAGTTAACATTCTCCCTTGCCTTTTTATTTTAGGGGGGCTCTTGGATTAATTTTAATTTTTCGGCCTTTGGTTTTTGATGGTTTGTTTAATATTTGTGTATTAATGTATGTTGGTTGGTTTAGAACTATCTTTCTCGAGATAGCGCTAGAATTGAGCTCCTATTTTTTCTGTTAGGCGGCCACTAAAATGGTATTTTTCAATCGTAGTGAGTGTAAAAATTATAAACCTTATAACTATGTATATTGCAGCAAATATGATGGGTAGAAAAATGCCTAGTTACAACAATTTGTATCTTTGTTTGTTTGCTTTACCTATGATCGATGGTTTATTTATTGGGGTTATAAAATAATTGGTGGTCTGTTTTAGAATATGCAGATTTTTTAAGCCTTTGCATAATTAGATTATAGGAAGATTTTCTGAATATTTATTTTAGATTTAAATTAGTTACAGTGATAAACAGTCTTGAGTGTTGCTATATACGATAGAGCCAAACTTGTACCATCAGGGTCACCGCACCTAATAGATGGGCATATGTTTGTCTTCGTTCTTTCCGTCTTCAAGAATAATAAAACATTTCAGTCAAATAATTATAATTAAAAGCTTATTAAGAATTGATTTATATATATATATATATAAAGAAAAAAAAAGTGTATATATAGCATTATTGAACACAAATAAGGTTGCTTTGACTGTGTATATTTTAATTACGTGTCAACGCAATGAGCTTTAGAGTACTAAGAAAAAAATAAAACAAATTTCAGTACTAATATTTATATGACCTGGCCTAAATTGTCAGCTGGAGTTTCAATTTTCACCCTGGCAAATTTTTCGTATTAAGAAACCCTCGGATCCAAAAAAAGAAAAACACAGTCATCTCTAGTCAGCAGTTTCAACACCTCCGAATTCAAAATGACATAGATACCAGTAGTTAAAACATTTTATTAAAACTCACAATTCTATACAAATTATGATTTATTTATTGATTATTTTGCTCTTTACTTTTTTCTTTTTCTTTAAGATAAATAGAAACCTTATTTCTGGTACCTTATATTCCGTAAAACAGTTCTGCAAATAGGAACCCCCTAGAAGATAATTAGGGGGGAACCAATCGTGACTTTGTTAATGTTTATTATGTTATAATTATTATTATTATTTGTGCAGTTTTATGTAGATGTTTTGAAATTAAAGGGTATACCAATAAAATAGTTATAGGAATATAACCATGAAAGCGTGTTTGTAAGATTTATTTATCAATACATACAGGTCTTGAATATTAATATATATAGTACAGTAACATTGGTTGGTAGCCTCAAAATGAGTTCCTAACAATCTTAGAAAATTCGGAGACATAAAACTTGAAGTGTCTTTGTGTAGTCGAGTCAAACAAATACTCTATATACTCTTTCAGTTTTTTCCAAAACAAGTATTTTATGAATCGTTTGATGTTTTGGATTAATTCTCATTTAAGAGTCTGAATAAAACTACGATTCCTATACCGCTTACTTTTTCCATAAAGCAGTCAGTCGATCTCTTGAATATAGTCATATATAGCATACATGCACGTGCATCAGCATCTAACGTTAATTTAACCAGACGTGCATCGCTCTACACAAGAAATATGTTCACATTTGCGCTCTATATACGGGATCTCTCTGGCAATTGCATATAGTTGCAGCAAAATTCAGGAGTATACATACGTACATGCCTTTTACTCTTTGCTTTCTTTTCTATCTATCTTACTCTATTATACCCTAACATCCTGTTTTTTCTTCTTTTTTTTCTATTGCTGTTACCTGTTTACTCTGTTTATCTCCTCCCCGTTGATACGTTTAATATTTCTTGATATTTTTTATATTGATTATTTGCTATACAATATAGCCTAAACTGGAATTCCTCCTATCCCCACATTTGTTTATTTGTTTTCATTTATGTGTACGTAAGTTGGATTTTCTATTAGTGTGTATATGTGCTTCTTTTGTATTTACTATTCCTTTGACTAGTATCATATACTAAAACTGTGTAGCTGCAGAATTTAGGACTTTAATCATTATATATAATCTTCAGGTTAAAAATATCACCTGATTCCCTCTTTCTCTAAACCAAACTTAGAAATAAGAGCAGAAAATATTGGCCTCATAAAGTGAAATATACTTAAAGATTATTTTGAACTTTTATAAAGATAAAATACCCCTGGTATAGGGTAATTTAATTGATTGTACAGACTGACTTATTCTTGTTTTATGATTAGTTTCCTTCTCAGTACTTTAGAAAAAACCAGCGGTTGGTAGACAGAGTAATGTCTATAGTCTTAAAGGCAACACTATTAGTATGTCTGGTTGGGATATTATCTTAAAAATAGGCCTTAGCTGTCAATTTTAACCTGTGCAGTTATTATCTCGCCCATTATGGATGCAGCGGTAATTGTAAGCAGAGAATTACATGAAGAAAAAATAATTTTATTCAGTATAACTGCGAAGAAACAAAAGGAGGATCCTGTTACCGATAGAATCTTTTGATACTTTTCAAATAGGGCACCCTATATATACGTAGATTACTTGATAATCTGATTATTAATTCATTGATTTAGACTGTAACTGTTTTTCACCCATGTTGGGTAAGGAACTATATTCGGCATCCTTTAGACTTATAAGATGTTGTATACTCTATATAGACTAATGAAAAAATAGTATTAATTAATTAAAACTATATATGTTTGTTCTTATCACCCGTATTGTGTATATAGCTATACTCACCATTGATAATGCGCATTTAAGTAAACCCCATTACTGCAAATCTAATATCTTTTAAAGCATAACTATTAATTTCATACCTAAGTAACAGTAGTTAACATAATATAAAGCTTGATCTTGTAATTGGTTTGTGTGGGTTGCTCTTGTTAGTTACCAACTGGATTAAAGTAAGTAGTCCTAAGTAGATATTGTCTGTATTAAATCTATACAATTCATATAATAATACATCATCATGCATCCTACATCTATTCCTTAGGCAATTATCATCATCTGATTTCGTCCCTTGATCTTTAGATTTACCAGAGATGTCTTCAATGAGTCTGCCAAATATAAAGGATCTATTGCTTATAAAGAAAAATAGTTACAGTTTGTCAATTAGTTACAGAAAATTGTTCTATAATAGATTGGAATTCTTGGCGTACTAGTGAAAGAATAATGTCAGAATGATAATCTGGAAGATGCAACTCTGACAATTCCAAGGCAGGACATAGAAAATAAAAATACAATGATTAAAAGTTTAAGCAATGGCAATTGTTCGATTTTTTTCGCATACATGGTTGCCACAACATTAGATAAACATTCATCATCATATAATTATTTAGATATGTTATAGTGACTAGTAGGTAGTCTGAGAACCTACTAATTGATTATAACATGTGAATTTTTTGAATAAATTGAAAGGGATTTGTGTATATAGAAGGATGCAAGGCTGATATGTACACTAACCTGAGCTAGATTGACTTATTAAATATAAGGATAGAATAATAGTTTAAACATGACCGTAAAAGATGTTGTTGACTAATTTACAATTTTTTCTTTTAAAGCTTTATTTTTCCGTAAATTTTCTTTATATCTGTCACATAATTTCATTACATGTAGTTTGGGGCTACATGTATGGAATATATGTATAAAAAAGCATATTTTTATAAACGGAATATATTGGGAATATAACAGCTCTTGTTTGACTTTTACACTTCCAAATACGAAATAAATTAGAAATATGCATGAAAGATAATTTCTCTATTTGTATATGGGAGAAAACAAAGTGTTTTTCGCGTTTTCCTAGGTGTGAATCTGTGTATTATATTAATATGTACATATTTTTCTAAAAATAATGTCGCTTACAATATATAATACCCCCAAGTAAAAAATTTGAATTCCATGATAAGTTATAGTAAACTATTCTTATTGGGTTTATGTTTGGTTGATGTATCTAAGCTGTAAACTGGTGGAGGATCTGGAAAGATCATGCAGATCAGGCTCTAGGACGTTCACTTAGGTTTGAAACCGAAAAACATACCAATTTCAAATTAACTTTGGGAATATCAATTTGAGTTGGAGATACATGATATTATATTTAAGCTACTGGCAAATCGTGTTAATAAATATTAATGTTTACATTAATACAGCGTAGGCACTGCCTATATTTAGTTAAACTAGTTCTATGTAGGAATAGATATGAATTTATGAAAATAATTTTGGATCAGGAGATTATTATCAATATGTTGAAGGTCAAGGCTTTTCTTGGTAGACTACAATGATATTATCACACATTATTATTACTTATTACCTGGATGATTCTTCAACAAAAACAAGCCAAAGAACCTATTTTTGGGTTTCTGTATCTACTGCCTGGCCAATAATATTTTGAATTAATTAATTGCCAAAAGGAAAAGTGTAAATGAGTTAACTTGGTTGTAACTATATTAGGTATATAGCTAAGATTTATGAGCATATATAAACTATGCTTTTTTGTTTTTTTGTTTTTTTGAAACAGATTGTGAGTGCTGCAACCCATTATAATTACTAATCCTTTCTTAAAGGCCTATTACTTTGTGTTCTTATGATATATTTTTAAAGACCCCCAATTACTAAAATAAGTACCAATGATATGTTTCTATACACATCAGAGCTTGTTATGAATTGTAGGGACGTGGATCTAAATAAAATTAGTAATAATTTGATGTATTGGCTCCAAAGAGTTGTGTTATTAAAAATATTTAAACATTAAAAAAATTATCAGGCTATGTTATGAACTGCTAATAAAACGAAAAAAAATTTTTATTGTAATTCAGATGTTATTTTCTGTGATTGATTTGTTGATGATAATTAAAGATCAATTTCTTATCTGAGATTAGAATGTCTTCTGTTTCTGAGTCAGTAATTTAAAAGAAAAATTATGATTGTATTTATGGTTGGATCTGGTAATGTGCAGGATCTCTTAGTTTTGTTGGAATTTATGCAAAGGGAAGTCACCAAATACTTCCTTCTCTAATTCAATAGAAGAATTCAAGAACAATCCGTACTGAGATGACTTTCTGAACAATTTTTTATTATAGCTGCTAATATGACAGTAAACTTGATCTTGGCTTACTAATTGATAACTGCTAGTGGCCCAGTTACATTCCCCATATTAAACAGTGGATTGCTTACGTTGGAAGAAAATAGAGACAGACTTAGCCCCTGTAACTTTAATCTATGTAGAATTGGGAGAATACCAACTGAAGGGGTTTGTTAACGTGTAACCTAGAAAATATAGAGTATAAATAAGCTAAGAAACATTTGTATTATTAAAACCAGTCAGGAGAAGTTGAGGACTAGGTCCATAAAGTTGATAAGACTAGGAGAGCGTAGTTGGTCGGACAGTAAGTTGTTGGTCCAGTAAGATTTTAAAGTGATCCAATAGGGGATCTGCTACGCATGGAATAGATACAGCTGTGTTGCTTGTTATTTGTTGATGACTGTGTTATTGAGGACGAGACTCCAAGTTGCCCCCCAAAAAAATAAGGATTACATGGTCTCCTCCTAGAAATTGCAAGATTGTAGAGAGACTGGTAAAAGCTGCTGGACTTCTCTTAGGTAGGATACCTAAGCAATGAGTTATCTGGACTAAAACCATATGATCTGAACTGGTTTACTAGTTGTGGGATTGCTGCCATTGGCCGGCTTCATCTTGAATGCTTGTATTGGATTGGCATTGAGCACCAGTCTGAGATGTTATTTATTTAGCAAGTTTCAATTGCACCAGCTATCTTTCTAGACTACATATGTAAAAGTAATTGCTAATAATATTAAATGATTATAGCTATGTAAAGAACTACTCAAGTTCAATAAAAATTTATGTTCTAACAATTTGTAATTGGCGTCAGCAGATCTTATTACTGCTACCAATTATACGTAACTGGTGCCCATCTGAGTGGCCACCTGGAGGAAGGTGTATATACGGAGCTGCCTCCTATACTTGTTGATGTGAATTTTCCAGATAATATTCGTAAACTCAAATTCAATTTAAACAATTTTAGACAAAGTTCTAGAATGTGGAACAACATCTTGAACAACTTTCTTATGCTACTTGCCATACGCCCAGCAGTCAATAATCACTATTTTTAATGTAGGCCACAAAATCTTTCTAGTCCTATGCCTAGATGTTGACGATTTCCTTATTGTCAGTGAGGACAAGGATGAGGCCCAAAAGCTTCAGGTCCTCATCAAAAGATGAGTTTTTGTTAAGACCGGAAAAACTACCGATTGCAAATTGATTGCTAGCTAATTCACTACAGTCACAGAATTAACAACATTTGGACCAATGACCATCGTACACTATGATACTACGCCAATCAACACATAGCCAAAACAACTCCCTGGAGACAAAATTTGTAGATCCCTGTAGACTTTACATAAGTAAACATATACTGCAATAATATATACTACTACATGTTATTACTATATACATATAATTTAAAAGAGGACAGTATTAGATTATTACATTATTGTAAAACCAGCGTTATAAGTTACTATCACATGGCATATCAAAATTAACACTCGATTAACTGTACCGAATTTACTATCATAGTCAACTAAATTCAAGCATTAACAATAGTTAATCTGGATTTTTTAACTGAACACCACACAATACTTAAAAAGGAAACCCTAACAGGTATATAAACATACTAGCTTTCTAGTAGTAAGCACGGGAAAACCACGATATATGGTTCACAACATATGACCACCAACTGGTCATTACCACTAGTGGCAACGCCACAAATCATGACACCCCTCTGCCGAGGGACTTCCCTGGAGAGATGAAATATTGCTCTTAACGATGCAGCTACTCATTCCCAAATCGAATTGCACCACCTCCAATTTCCTGGCTCAGTCGCCATCGCAACACAGTAGCTTCCAAAGACCAGTCTGGTCTTCCACCAAGTATCCCAGTTTATCCTAAATAAATGTGCTCTCGGTGAGCCTCCCAAATGACCTCAGGAATCACATACCTAAAACATCCGAGTTGGGTCTTCCCTCAATTATTATTGGGTAGAGATCACAGAAACAAGCCTGTCTCTAGCTATTATCAAGAGTTTTCCACTAAATATTATGCTTTTCCAATGTTTTTATATGGGAAGATAATCAACAATGTGGATGATTAGCTGATGATATCTGCATTGCAAAGGTCATATTATATAAAAAAGGTTAGATACGTCTATGTCTGAGAAGCCATCAAGGAATTGGAAGTATTATAAATTGTTGTCAATTTCAGCCTGTGTAGTAATTACCTTAACTGTGGCAGTTGATTGTTGTAAGCAGATAATTTAAGATAAAAAGTGGACAGCCTTTATTCAATATCACTACAAAATCAAGAGTTCCTATTCTGTCTCAGACAGGACATTTTTATAGTCTAAATATAGCATTATATATATATAATACTTTTAAACCCAGCATTAATTAAATAGGTAATTACAAAGAGTTACTTCGCCTATGCTGTGTATGTAGCTATATTCGACAAAAATGATAACAGAACAACGGGTAGATGCACTGACGAAGCCCACAACCCCAGGAGTGTTCCTAAATATTAATTTTGTCATGTATTAGATTTATCCTATAGGGAAGGCTACATAATTACTGGGCTTCCTATAGGATCTTGATGGAACTAGTTCGATTATGTACTTCATATGAACACTATTACATCAATCTAAATAAGGTATCATAAGCCAATTGTATTTAAGTATCGTAACAAGATTAGACAATTATAGTAGTGTCCTTGACCTATCATAAAGATGAATTTG
>NAOQ01000249.1:86642-96956 GCA_002751075.1 Ichthyophonus hoferi
ACAGATTGCTATACCCCGTATATGTAAATAAAGTGCAAATAGATATGCTGTCGCAGGACGTCAGCAGGGGTTTTCATTTCTCCTCTAAATTTCAGACTGCTTGTTGAAAGCAATTAGGATTGTTACTCCCTCTGAGTAGAGAGGTGGAGTTATTTAACAAGCTATAAATGATAACAATTTTTTTTAATAAGAACCAATATTATGAAAATCATTATTTCCAGGCCTGCAATAATAAGGACACTGTGTTGACAATAGCTTATTTGCTGGGTGAAAATCAAAATTATGTGTAGAATGTAGACAATAAGATACAATTATTCCAAATGCAAAAATGCGATTATTTTGCATATACTAAAAATTACATCAAATCGATTACATCATCAATATCGTTTGTATACAATTTTATATTGGTGGTGGTCGGTGTGAATGCCATCGCATTCTGATTGCCCTATTGGTTCCATATCTAAGTATACAGATTATGAAGATAACAGAATACGGCCATGAATTGAATCGATCAACTGCAAGCAAAACACGATTATTTAATAATTGTTATTTATTTACTTACTGATGTGGTGATCATAATTTCCACATAGTACCTAGCCACATGCAAAGTATGTGTATTCACATATATATCCTATCGATTATAGGTGTTGTCAAGTACTTTTCAGATGTAATCTAGGGAAGAACCAGCTTAACGTTCGCAGTTCAATCAATGTAATATGTGACACATATCTTACCCATAGGGAAAATCTAGCTAATAATTGTAAATAAGAAAAGCAGTGTTAATTTTAGCGTCCTTATTTAAGACGGGCTCCATATAGGTAGTAATGTGTGCTTAAGATAGCATTGATGTTTATTGATAAAATATTGTGAGGGAGATACTTCCACCACCCGTTATAATAGATGTCGCTTGTTTCGTGGGAAGCTTGCCCTTAAACCTGACAAATAGCTAGGGTTACCAGCTCCTTAGTGAAGAGAAAGATTCGCCTTTCAATGTATTAAAAAACGTATACGCAGTATTGACTCTTTCAATTAAGAGAAAAATTTCTAGATGGATTTAAGGGGTAACCCCGAAGTATTATCAATAGATTTCATAATAATAATTGCAATTAAATTGCTCGTTGTAAACTAAATAATAATAAATGGAATGTTAGACATAGAGGGGAGCAAAAGGTTACTAAATTGCCAATGTTTCGATCATTTTGAAATAAAAAATATCTCAGAATATTTAAGTTGGAGGGACTATTATGTTCTAAATCAAACATATCATTAACGCTTTACAACCTATTTTAGACTGCATCTAACCCGGCACCCAGCACAAATGTTACTTACTGGCTATAGGATTCTGATAGTATATAGAATTACCTATGATATAATTCTATCGGTATTTCCTTTTTTGATAAACGACAATATTACAATTATAAAATAATATAAATACGTACGTGATTTCAACTAGCGGGACAGATCTGTATTCGTAATTGGGTAATAGGATGCTTGATTGACGAGTTACAAAACATCTTTATACGCCAAGAGTAATGCCTCAATCATACCATACAGTACAATCCAACCCTATGCATAGTAACTTAGTTCGTTTTCGACCGAGAAATTTTTATATGAAATAATGCTTAAATATTTAAAAGCTATATAATATAAAATTTTCAATCTTACTTAAAGGTTATATATTGTAAATAATTTTTCTAATGTTATTAAATCAAGGTATGACCGTAGGCCTCAATTTTGTTCATGAGTTGTTCATTGAAGTAGTTGCTGTAATTAGAATTAGAAATCGAATATCAACGATCATATTTATATATTTTAAGTACAAAGATTATTGGGTAGTTTGCCACCAATAATGTTTAATAGTACTTCAAGAGCACATGATTGGTTTAATATGTTAATAGATTGAAGCAATGGCGGTTCATTTGGTTTACCGTACTCGAAAAATGCCAGAGTTTTCGCATGGAAAAAATAGGAAATTATAACGGACAAACCACATTATGGTGCCGATAGAATAGAGAGGTATATATATAATAATAATAATATAAAATATATAGATAATAATAGTGTATTGTTAAATATATGGATAATAATAGTGTATAGTTAAGGTTTCTGTAGGAATATATTAATATAAGTTATAAATACATTACAATGCAGTATTCACAAATGTCGACTGGCTATAGCGGCTGGCAAGACCACCACCCACAACTACCACAGCAACAACATGCTCCTCCTTATATAGAACCTGGCAGGCATGGTAGCCAGCACTCTATGGATAATAGACCATCGTCCGTCTACTCGCTACAGCCAGCCAACATACCTAGTGTAAACCAATTAAATACCATTAATAGCATGAGCAACATGAGCAGCATGAACATGGCCCATGTATCACAGGCTATACCAGGGGGATTAATGTACACACCAGATCCTTCCATGGCTGCATACCACTACCATTCAAACATCACTGATGCGGATTTAGCCTCTCTCCACAGGCATCAAGGAAATGCACAAGCCGCTGCGTCTGTGTTTACCGATCCTCTTGCTTTTAATCCCCATGCACAGAACACAAACCTGACTGACTTTGCTTCAGTTGCTCTTTCTGTTCCCAATCTACAGCCCAATTCTAATATTCCTCAGCGTGTTTCACAAGCCCGAATCCAACCACCTCATTTCCAATTGCATTCTTCGCAACGCATCCAGCGTGTGCATCCACAAGACGGGCTATGGAACGTTTCCATTCCTGCCACTGTCCGTAACACTTCAACCTTGAATACATCCACCATTCCAGCCACAAATAAAGTACATTCTCAAGAAAGAACAAAGAAAAATGAGGGTGAGCCGCGATATAAGTGTACTTTTGAGGGATGTTCAGCCACATTTAATCATCAATGGTCCTTCTCACAGCACAAACAGCTACATACGGGGGAAAAGAACTACAAGTGCACATTTGAAGGTTGTGATAGAGCCTTTGCACAGGCCAGAGTCCTCCGCACACATATAAGAACACATACAAAGGAACGGCCATTTAAATGTCCCTATGTTGGTTGTGGTGCCGACTTTCCTCAGACCTCTAATCTTAAATATCACCTCCGTACACACACAGGGGAGAAGCCATATAAGTGTCCACACAGTGGGTGTGATGTGGCCTTTGCATACAGGCAGGGGTTAGCGAAGCACATAAAGGCCCATACAGAAAACCCTGAAAGTATTCCCTCCTTCAAACACAAGCCTGGCCGAAAACCGCTTGGTCAACTGGTAGAGAAGATGGCGGACTACCCCCCAAACATGAAACCCTTTATATGTACTCATGATGGGTGTCAAAGGTCATTTGCTACCCTTGGTTACCTTGGTACTCATATAAAAACTCATAATCGTCAAGCTATCACTTACCGTCAGAAAATAAAGAACCTGGTAATACAGGAGGAGGCAAAGAATGACAAGGAGTCTAAGACAGAGCCACAGAATGCTCCAAGCTTTACTGACAAGCAGTTGCCTGACAACCTACTAGGGACCAATAGTTATTCTCGTTTAGGTACAGTTACCAGGGGGACAATACATGCGACTGCTGGTAATGAGCAGGAGTTACTTGGCATGTTATCTTTACCCCCCCTCATGTGCGGTCAGGTTGGACCAGTAGCTGCCAAACAAGCCACACACGCTTCCATGACAACTAGGGAACGAAAGGAACCAATCGGAGCAACTAGGTTTGTACCACGAGAAACCTCCACCGGACGACCCTCGGCAGCCAAGCCCAAGCCAGGTAGGATACCAATGCTGCAACAAAACCCTGTTGCTAGGGCTTCAAGGGTAGCAGCGGCTATGGTGCCACGTGATCCTAAAGCCACTGTATCTCTTAACCCCAAATCCTTTGCCTGTCCCTATGAAGGATGTACTAGCTCTTACACACGGGCTGATAATCTACGAGAACATGAACGTACACATACAGGCGAGAAGCCCTTTATGTGCCCCTACCAAGACTGTACTGCTTCTTTCTCCTACGCCAAAGGCCTAAGAATCCACAAACTTTCTCATACGGGTGAAAAGCCTTACAAGTGTCAGGCCGAAGGATGTAAGTCTGCTTATGCACAGTACGGGTCACTACAGTATCATATGTATGAACACACAGGTGAAAAACCTCTGAGCTGTCCCTTTGAAGGGTGTGGCAAGACCTTTGTTAAAGCCGGCCATCTCCGTTATCATCTTAACAAACATACGGGTAATAAACCTTACAAGTGTACTCGTCCGGACTGCAACCAATCCTTTATTACTATGCAATCTCTTAAGATACACGAATGGACTCACACAGGCAACATGCCCTTCAGGTGCTCCTATGAGGGCTGTGAGTTGGGGTTCAGGACCGCTGCAGTGTTAAAAGTACATACAAGGAAGCATACAGGGGACAGGCCCTTTGCCTGTGAACACCATGGATGTAATAAGAGGTTTACCTCAGCTTATATACTAAAGAATCACATAAAACTACATGAAGGAAAGAAGGGATTTAAATGCTTGGAAAATGGTTGTAGTTATACTACCACTACAGAGGGGGCTCTGTCGAAGCACGAAATGCTTCATTGGAAGGGAATGGTATGCAGATCACCAGACCTGACTGTTTTATTGTTGGCTCATTATTGGTTTATTTCCACTCCTTTTCACATATATCTTTTTATTATTCTTTTCTTTTCCTTTCTCTTTCTTTTTCTATATATATATATCGCTATTTTAAATTATCTATTTATTTCTATTTCCATCTCTCTCTCTCTCTTTCTCTTTATCTATTTATTCCATCAGACCCAACCCTTCTTTTGAACATTTTTCCTATTCTTTCTTTACCTTTCTCTCCTTCTTCTAATCTAGCCATATCCTCTACTTTAATGAGTCTGTTATTCCTTTATACATTTATACCTTAATATACATATTCACAATAATCACAAACTTTACTACCAAGTTCCTATCATTTACTTTCATTTTTTTCATACATGAATTCTCTTGCAAACTGTGGCTTCTATTATTACTATTATTATTATTATTATTATTATTATTAGTATTAGTATTATTATTTCTAGCTGTACTAAACCACTTGGGCCATACTTATTTTTTTATCTAATCACACCATTCCACTATACAGGCCCGTAAAAACAAGGTCGACAAGAAGCGAGTAGGATTCAGTAAGGGAAGGAGCGGTAGGATTAAGAAAGAAGGAGAAGACCAAGAAGAAGAAGAAGAGGAAGGAGAAGAGGAGGGGGAGCAGGAAGAGGAGCAGGAAGAGAGAAAGGAGGTAGAGGAAGAGGGAGAAGGAGCCAGTGAATCTGATGACTCTGCACCCATTGCTATCTCAATAGCGAGGAGCAGGGAGAAGAAATCTAAGAGAGTTAATGCTAAGTAAGCAATAGATGCCTACCTACACCCGTATATCACGATATCTAGAAAGCAAATTTGCCATATAAAATTACGATTGGATCACAGTGTACCTTCGATGCAAGAGTACCTCACACAATAGATATACGCAGTGCTTTCCCCATTACTTATATATATATTTTTAATGTCTTATTTACTACGACATACGCATACGAGTGCCAAGGTTGATATATATTAACATCACCTACATTTTAAATGGTTATATTTTGTTTACTTTAAAAATTTGGCACAACATATAATTAAGGATCTACCTATTCATTGGCTGTTACTCATTTCCCTAAGGTTTTGTTGGTCGGTGACTTGAAGGGAGGGAATAAGTAAGTGTTCACATGTAATACGAACTAATAATTAACATGTACATATAAAACTATACAATCATTTGTTATCCGAAAAGAGCCAATGGTGTGCATGACAGGCTGTTGCATACTATCGACTGATCTAGTCGGATTCAATTTATAATAATGCCTCAGTCTGGATTTGGGTGAGGATCTGAGGATCTATCTATTTCTCTTTTTGCTTGCTATATATATAGCATCATTAATTATCATTAGTTAGGATTATTAATACTGAGCTTTGTTCAGTATAACTACAGAAAAACAAGAAGCGGGTCTTGTCACAGACAGACCCCTTTTATACTTTATAAATATACTATGATTTATAAACCAACTAACAAATTAGCAATAATTGGAACCCCCTTTTTTTTTCATCCGTTTCGTGCATGAAGCTATATTCACCAATATATAGACTAACTGATAATTTAATTATTCATTAATTTATTAAATAAAGGTTATTAATATCCTAGTATTCATTAATTAGTTATTTTAGACCATTCTTTCTTTCGCCCATGTTGTATTGTATATTAGCTATATTCACTGATATAAGTTGAATAACCACGCCTTGAAACTATCTGACAGAGAGCCCAACTGACTTAACTCATCATATATGCTCTCTGTAGGGTTCCTCCCAGTGAATATTTCATTTGGGTTATAGTCCTTTTGCTTAGGTAAAAACATACGTATAAACTTTACAATTCGCACATATCGGGTGTCTGTCTGGGACCGTAGTTTACAGATATTTAAATGGTCCACATTATATTCTTCATAAGCTCCATACCCCGGATTAGCCGAGACAGCAGGAACCACTAATGCGCTGTAGAGTCATAGAATGGAATAAGGGGGTTAAACCAAATAAATAAATAAATAAGGTATGAAGAATAGAGCTAGAATAGCATGAAAGGGTGTATTGCTTATGGCGGTCATGGAGACATAATTTGGTGTAGTTGTAAGTAAATCAATCTGTGCATGGGCCAATGATAGAAATATATATATATGTTTGCGTTTGTCTGTATATACGTTTGAGAACATCTTGAAAGTATATGCTGTCTTGAGTATATCAATATATAAGTATGTATATACGGATAAATTTACCTATATGGCTATGTATGTGCTTGCGAATGTAGACATTTAGAGTGTAGGTGTATGCTTATATGTAATTGTAGAGCAGCAATGTAACATTAGTGGATTACAGTCACGTATATTAAATACATAATTTATGGTATGAGCCAATGACTTTCTTGCGTTATAAAGATCCAATAGCCCTCTTGCATTATAACACCTAAAGACTACCTACAGCATAAATACCCAATAACTCTCTTGAATTATAAATATCCAACAACTACCTACATTATAAAGACCCAATAGCCCTATTTAATTATAAAAACCCAATGACCTTCTTGTATTCTAAAGATTTAATAGATACATATACATGCCTGAATGCCCATGACATCCTAGTAGAGATCATTTCCCCAAAACTCAAACAGCGAATAGAATTAGCTAGCTTGGCAAATTGGGAATCAAGTTGTTCCAGTTGGGGTGAATTCTGAAATATATATAGCACGGTTATTAATTTATTCTCCGTGTAGTATCAATGGATTGTATAACAAAGAATGTGATTAATAATGAAAACATATCCAGTCGGATTAGTTTCCATAGTTCAATCGGCTACCTTTGGATACTAAGTACCGATCATAAAAAATAATTAGCAATTAATTACTTATCAAAGTCATTGGTCAAGGTTATAAGCATTAAAAGTAATTAGGGTTGCTGATTGCAGAGTTGAATAGCAGGTTTCACCTGTCATCAGCTGCTTAATAACAATTTCACTATATAGGTGGAGGGAGACAAAAGAAAAAAAAGAAAAAGAAAAAAAAAGAAAAAAAAGAGGTAGAGGCAGATAATAGCAAGTGAAAATTTTAAAAAGGAAAAGAAATAAAAAGACAGCGTATAAATAATATATAATATAATCGGATAATATTATGCAGATTATAAGATCATTGAATCATACGCATTCAGGAGATTTAATTTGAGGATATATAAAGATTGTCTCTAACTTGGTTTTTATTGATTTAGATCTTTTCTTCCACCAATGCTATCATCCAAATATTATAAGCCTCCATCTAAGATAATATGCAATATATGCATGTTCATAAGAGCACAGGCCAAACATGGTATAAACATGGATGGCTTTAATTATACATGTGTATGCGCTATTATTGCTAATATTATTACCATCCATATGATTCTTTTATATCACACACAATCAAAAGAAAAAATGGAAAAAAGGGGAAAAGAAAAGAAAAACACCCACCGCTTCTAATTCGTTGACCTCAATAGACGGCATCAGAATACGATTCATTATATTTTTTCCTGAAAAGTAATTGGCTAGGAAGGATCCCCGATGGGGGGTAGCCAGGAAAACAATACCACGTGTCTGCGATAATAGCTTGTGACTGGAGGGCGGCGGACAGAATATGTTAGATAGTATAGTAGGAAAGGTATATGGGGTCTGGTATATAGTATATAAAGTATACAGTATGCAGTATGTAGTGTATATGGTGTATAGTATAGAGTGTAAACTATAGTTTATAGGTATAGAATATATAATATATAGTATGAAATATAGATCTATAGTAACACACAGAGGGTTATTTAGCTTATAGCTTGTGACTAGATATGTTATGATCACTGTAATCTAACATGTATACTTACTTAAATAATAATTAAGTCAGTAAGACAAGAATTTAATTGATAATGAGTATGGTTGTCACAATGCACAGACACATGTCATCAGCTGCACAAATTAGAAATCACCTCCTGTTTATAGAATAATTTCTCCCAACAAACTAATCAAGGAAATACATCAAAGGATTGTATCAGAGCCTCAATAACACAAGGAGGATTAGTTAGCTTATAGCTTGTGACTACACATACTATATATACTACACATACTAGATGTCTCATAACACACAGAGGGTTAGCCAGTTTATAGTGCCTTAGTGGTAAGTAACCCTATAGCATTTTCATTAAGAAGAACGTAATCTGATTGGATGGGTGCATACATGGCTGTAGCTATTGCCTGTTTTTAGATCGAGATCTCTTCATTTACCAAAAGATAATAAAAAAAAATAAAAAAAATATTGTAACAACCTACTGGGTTTCTCACATTTAGCATATATATATTTATGAGCAATTATACACCACTATATACAGACCATAACTCACTTTCCATATACAATCATTCAATAACCATATATAGACAATCATTCATTACCCATATACAGACAATCATTAATTAACCAAATATAAACAATCATTCATTACATATATATATACAATCATTCATTACCCGTATACAAACAATTATTCATTAACCAAATATAGACAATCATTCATTATACATATATAGATAATCATTTATTAACCAAATATAGACAATCAATCATTAACTATATATAAACAATCATTCATTAACCATATATAGACAAATATTCGCTAGCCATATACAGATATTACTTACCTCATAGGCCCACCTTTACCAGCCGCCTCTACCAGCATACTCTTTACCAACAGCCCACCCATTGAATGCGCTACAAACACCACAGGTCTATCACCCACCCCAGCCGCTTCCAGTTTCTCCAGCAGCATTTCCCCCTGATACAGCAGTAGAGTTAGAGGACCAGCCTAGACACTGAGAATATTATATCTACATATATATATTTACGACTAGCCACTAGGTCGTTAAGTATATATTTATATATGTACGTGTATATATCACAAAAGAGAAACAATCTAGGGAGAGGGGTAGGGCCTATGTACAAGTGTACAAGTATAAGATACAGTGATAGAAGATAGAAGAAAGTAAAAACTCGTACATAACACAAAAAATATACTATACCTATAAATACATACATGCATACACACATACATACCTATATCTACATACACACATACATATATAAACATACATACATGCAGACATACATACATACATACATACATACATACATACCTATACCTACACACATATATACATATCTAAACATATATACATGCAGACATATATTAAACATACATACATGCAGACATATATTAAACATACACCTACCCTTTTTTTTAGAGTACGTAACTGAACTGTGGCTGGGACAGCTGGACAAATGGCGGCCCAATCAGTGACCTGTGTATCGTATTCTACAGACAATACCCGGGCCTCGGGAAGAGACTGATTAGGTGGATAATTGTTAAGAAAATAGCTTATTGGTAAGTGGTGTCCTATGTTCCTTTATTTTCATTTATGTCGTAACAGTCTCGGGGCATATACTGATTGATACCACACTTTTATATAAATCGGGAATGGGCACTACATATAGTAAAAGAAAATCACGCACCCACAGCCCCCTTCTGTATACATCAAAGAACTACTTCAACCAATACACACGTACATACATACATACATAAATACATACATACATACGTATATACATACATACATATATATATATACCTACATACATACATACATACATACATATATATATACATACATACATACATACACACGTACATACAT
>NAOQ01000250.1:0-35329 GCA_002751075.1 Ichthyophonus hoferi
ATACACATACACATATACACATACTTACCGGATGCAGCAAGCACATAACGCCGTGGTAACACGATACTCCCGACCCAACAAAGAAGATGCCCACTCCACTAATCAAAGCCCACAAATATCTCTCGTTTAGGTAGCCATATGGGTGTGTTCCATCAGCCTGTTTTAATGATCGCATCGCCCCTATGGCTAGGAGCGACTGGTTGGCTACATCTGCCATCGAATGGATGCCCTCTGATAACATAGAGGCAGAGCCAGTGTAAAAAAATGCACTGAATTTACCTGCGGTTACTATGCAATTGCTAATAATAGCATAGAATACTACTATCATTGACTCCTAGGAGAGGGTGTGGGAGGAAGAGGGAGAAGGAGAGAAAGAAAGTGGTAAGGGTTTCAATGTGGAACTGTGTATGCTTGTGTAATTAGAATAAATAAATTATCCAGTAACTAGTTAGATATAAATTATACATGACACCCTATTAGTAGTTGTAGGAGGCAAGGATTAATCTTAGTAGTCAATCTCAATTAAATAATAAATAAATCTGATCTAGGGCCAATCATGCTCTTAAGATAATATTTAAAAATATCGATACAAAACACTAGCTATATCCTATACCCTCCAATAGATATGATTGAATAATAAATAGCGTCCAGTAATATGGCGCGACTAAAACGGCAAAATCAAAATATCTGAGATAGTGTCGTAACTAATTGGAGGGGAACTAGATCTAGTTATAATTACATACATCTAAATATGGAAAGGGATTCAATATAAGTCCATAACCTATACAAGGTAACTGGATCACTAAAATGATTGGCCACTCACCCTAAGCTATTGCAATAGGAACTAATGTGTAGCACATACATATATGTACATTCAATTCAGCATAAGTACATAATCTATAAAAGGCAATCAAATTGCCGCAATAATTGGCTGTGTTGTCCACACACCTTCAGCTGCTGCATGTGCTGGTGGTTCTCTATGGAGTTGGGATCTTGTTGGAAGAACAAAGTCTTGGTCTCTGTCCGCCGCCAGCCAAACAACATTCGATAGGCACTCGCTATACGTTTCCACATAGGCTTTAGAGCACCATGTTAGTAATGCATTGTCCGCTACTGAATTGTATTATATTGTATTGTATTAAATAGTATTTTATAGTATAGTATAAGCTATATGATAGGATAGGATAGGATAGAATAGTATAGTATAGTATAGTATATAGGTAGGATAGGATAAGATAGTATAGTATAGTATAGTATATAGGTAGGATAGGATAAGATAGCATAGTATAGTATAGTATATAGGATAGAATAGGATAGGATAGTATAATATAGTATAGTATAGTATATAGATAGTATAGTATAGCATAATATAGTATATAATACAGTATAGTATAGTATATAGGAGAGGATAGGATAGTATAGTATAGTATAGGATAGGATAGGATAGGACAGTATAATATATAGGATAGGATAGGATATGATATGATAGGATACTATAGTATAGTATAGTATAGTATAGTATAATACAGTACAGTATAGTATAATACAGTACAGTATAGTATACTATAGGATAGGATATAAGATACAGTAAAGAATAGTATAGTACACAGTTTTCCACAGTACCAGACCTGCCTAGCTGGTCTTCTAGTAAAGATTATACTTGATATATTTCTACAATTGATAACCAAAACATATAATATTAATAAACACTATGACGTGTAAATAAATTTCAGAGATAATTTAACTGACACAAATCCATTTTGGTTTTAACGCGACTGAAACAATTGTAGTATTGTCGTTGATTGGAGTAGGGTCATGATTGATACGGGGCATTGCAATAATGCATGTATTACAATTGGTAGATGTATAGGCAACATTTGATATATTAAAAGTAGAATACGATAATGCTAATGATTATGATTGGCTGTTCTAAATAACTAATAATTAAAACAAAAAAGCAAAAATATAAATCATATCACCCTTTTTAATTTATGTGCAACATGAAGTCCTTCAATCATATAAATTAATACGTAAAGTACACCTCTATAAATACTTATTGGATACTACTTAGGAACACATAGATAGTATTTCTATAAGGAGAAAGCCGTGATATACAGCCTATAATATATAATAAAGAGTGAAATGGAGACTCATTGATGATTATAATAAACAATAGCCGTTGATATACCTACTATTTACAACAGTATAAGAAGACAAGCATGATATAAAGCTAATAAACTAAGGGAAAATGGGGACTAATTAATAAATAACACAACCAATTAGCAATTAACCTAGCCAATAACCATTGGTGTACATGACACTTACCTCAACAGATTTCCGTGCCTGGGAGCGTTTTATCTTTTCTCTCTCCATGTTTTGTATACTTCCCCACTTTTCTCTTGCTCTCGTTTCTACGTCGCTCTTCAGATATGTGATCATCTGCTGCTTTACGCCACTAAAAGGAGACCTATATATAGGGTAGTAATTACCATAAAGGGAGAGGGAGGGTTAGAGAGAGAGATGATGTTATTGGTGTTTGGTTACTAAGCATTATCCTGTGTACGTATGCATGATAGTATGATAGTATGATGGTATGTATGTATGTTCCATACATATATGTATATTCATGCATATACAATTATATATCTGTCTATATTAATCTCCATATATAGACGCAGGTGTTATTATAGAACCACCCATACACGAAGTCAAACATAAACATGAACATGTACTACATCTAAGTGTGCATAAGGGGAAAAGAGAACTGATAGATATAAATAGACAGGCAGACTAGACAGTTCTTCAATGCACTAGATAAATATATATAATGCAACAAGTATCGATTAATAGATAATCGTGTATACCTATGTTTAATCTGAAATGGTACACCAATCAATTCATCGGGACTAAGGCAATACTCAGCAGCAGCCCTCTGTTGGTCTATACGGGTCTCCTTACGAACATGACCTGCAACCAATTATATTGTTACTATTAATATATACTGCCATCTCTGCCAACCACATAGCTAATAACATTATGCACCACCTTCTCTACCAATTATAGAGTTGATAATATAAATTACCACCATTTCTTTATAGGATAAAACAATATATTTATAAACTATGCATAAAAATACATATATATCTAACACATAAAATATCTATGTATTTTCTATATGTATATCTATCATTCACCCGAGTTACCAATCATATCCTATATATAATCTACTATCTACCTACCTCATCTCTTACTTCCTCCTATCTATAAACCATGTACTAGTACTCTTATATAAAGTAACATGCCACATGTTCTGAGCCTACACTCCAGTCAAGTATATCTATATATAGTTATGTATACCAAAAAACATACACCTAAATGTCTTTTTTTTCTTTCTATTTCCCTTCCTCTATTCTATCACAGCATGTCAATATGCAAATTACACTGCACATATACATACATGAATCTTTTTTCCCTTCTTATATATATGTTTTTTATTTATTTTTATGTTATATATATGTTTTTATTTATTTACGCTTTCTCGCTAGGTTCTTTCTCCATTCTTCAATAGTCAGTGTGTGTGTATGTGTCTTGTAGCTTTACAATCTGTATGTACATCTTTCTGTAAATATATAAATATATATACTTTATTTCCTCCTCCTCCTCCTCCTTCAAGCTAATGTTCTAGTTACGATGTACCATTGAAGTCAGCCTCTATAAATGTAAGTGTGAAATGTTTTTCCAACCATTGTAATAGGATTGTAATACAAGGAAAGTAAAACATACCCTGTCCGGGGGATCTCCCAGTTGATTTCACATCCCACTCATCGTTTTTGTTATTGAAAGACTGGCTAAATAATCTACTAGCCAGTCGTAAAGGGGATAGTTGCTTCAAAGAACTGCAACCTATGTTTATTGTTTGTTGTGGATAAAAACATGTTATAGCGTGTCTAGGTATTGAACAACCTAGGGTGTATGCCAGTTTTCGAATGTAAATATTAGGTAAGGCTGGGCTAATAAGAACAACAGGTCGTAACTTCAGCGTATTATATAGCACCCTTGATCGTAAACAAAAACTCATTTTGATATTTTTAAAAAAACTTTAATAAGTACCAATTACCAAATACTTATGGCAACTATGACCCAAATGGTCCCAAAACTAGTAGGCTCCAAAACTATTAAATATTTATAGCATAGTAAACAATGTCTCTAACACGTTTTATTATGCTAACAGTAGAATGCCTACATGCTAATTGCTTTATACTTCTCACGCGAACTCAAATGTACAATTAGGATGATATGATAATGGGGCAGGAAACTGATAGCATTGATAGGCTCTGGTAATCTGGTAAAGAGCCTATAGTCTGATTATTGGTATACAAATAATTAGACGTTGGGAGTATAGTAATGACACCCAATCAGGAGCATTTACCGGAACAGAAAAAGCCAATCATATTCTTTTAAGGTGACGTGTTAGGAATATTCAAACAAATAGAGCGGATCCTAAGTGAATAAGTAGAGACAGGGGCGTTCCTCAGACCTGCATTTGTTTAAAAAGAGGAAAAATACCAAATTAAGGTGTGTTTTAACATGGCCCTTTGCATACATGGAGTACAAATATGCTACGACACATTTTTATTATTAAACAAATCAGCAGGACTTGCCGGACTGATCTATCAACTAATTGGTCAATACAATTACCAATAGGCACGTGTGCCCGGGATAAATTTTAATGTACCAATTATATTATTAATCTACAATACTTTGTAAATAATCGTATACTTAAGTTTAGGTGTAAAATATTCTACATGTCTGTACTTGTGTATAAGTGAAGTATTTGTCAATATATACCAATATATAATGATAATCTACAATATTTCATGTACATAATCACATATGAGGGCAATTAGATCACGTAATCTAAGATTTGATTGCTTCGTCTTGACTGATAATTTAATTAGTTCAACGAAGTACTGTCATCAATTTAATCTACTTTAATAGATGCAATCTAGGTTGTTAGTAGTCATAGAGGCTTCAAGTAGTGGGCATTACGAAATTTAATAGACTGTAGTAATTGGTAATATTATCTATTGATCCCAAGCATTGGCATTCGTTATCATAGTATTTAAGACCCCGATATACGGGAAGGGAAAGACTTCAATAGACGGAATAAACATTAATATTGGCAAATTAACTAGCCCTAATAAATAATTACTAATCAGAAATAAACATAATAATTTAGGATGAATAATATATATTGACATGCATTGGGTTTGTCCCACAGGTAAGACCGCTTAATTACTGGGTTCCTATAGGATCTTGATTGTACTGATTTAATTAAGTGCCTTCAATCTAGCTTTAGTGCTAACGTGTTCGCCATGTGTACGTGAATCAAGTATAAATAGACCTACTGACGCGGGGCGTCAGGCAAGAGTTTTTATTTCTCTTCTAATTCTAGATTGCTTGTTGAGAGTAGTTAGAATTATTACTCCCTCTGATTAGAGCGGGAAATAATTAAAATAATACATGAGCTTAGGAATGCTATTGGGGTAAAAACCATTTCCGATATTAATTAACAACAATAACATTCCACAGAACCGTTTTAACACGTATCAAATGAATAATAACTTTATTAATGAAAGAGGCTCGATATGATTGCATGATAGTTCGGTTATCCTTGCCCAACAATCAAACATAGATCGACCAATTAAGTAATGAGGTCAGCTCAAATGATAAAGCCCTCCGGTGGCCAGCAAACCATGTTGCCTGTGGTACTGTAGATCCGTTGATAGATGTATATTTATATTTGTAGAAAGGTATACGTAAGTGTCTTTTATGCAAAGTACACATTCTCGATACTAAGTGACCGTATTTTAGAAAAAAATAGCATATTATAAACAGCACTTCTTCAAAATAAGTACAACTGCGAAAGATAAATTCAAACCCTACATAAAAGCTCGGAACTAACACACTAAGCACAATTTAATTAACTACGTTCAGCCATTTCTGGCAAACATATCTGCATAAAAATATATATAATTCTTCTACTTACAAGATTCCATAGAACTTACTTATTCCTAATGCCTGAATGGTTATATATAAAAACAACAACAACTTAAGTTAATATTCACATTATAGGCATCCTTTGTGACCTACAGTGAGTCATATACTTAATTATGCCAACTGTAGCTCAAAAACAAATATGCATACATGTGCATATGTGATGATCAGAATATACTAACAAGGAAAGAAATCGACCACTAATTGGCCAATGTATTTCCAATCACCTTCTACCTAAGTCATGAGCAAGTGCTTACTCGTCGACATTCTGACGTTTCTTTCCTCTACGTCCCTTAACATCTATATCCTGATAAAAGTTGCTTGCTATCTTCTTATTGGTGGTCACACGTGCTTCCTATTACATGATACAAATCGTGTCAGAACAATGGTCAACAAGAACACCCTCACAGCCCCATAGAAATAAGATACCCAATCTGAGATATATTATTCGTACCACACCCTAGAATGATATCATCATAGATACATACAATTGAAATATATTCAATGCCTAAGTCAACAGCATATACCTATTATAAAGCCCATCCACATATAAATATATGCAAGTATTTATACGCCCTACCCTTAATACATACAGGCACAGATATACTCTGCTTACCTTTGCAGGGTTTCTACGTGATCCCTTGCCCTTCAGAACAGTTGATTCTTCTTCTTCTTCCAATTCCACAAAGCCCATCTTACGCTTCTTATAAGGCTTAGGAATACGAGCAGGTACAACATTTCCTCTCTTATCTCTAATCACATCCTCCTCAATAGGTCCCTCATCCGCACTATCTCCTCTCTCCCTTTCCTCCTCCTCCTCCTCCTCACTCTCCACCTTATTTTCCTCTCCAGGAATATTAGGTACAACCTCACCAACAACACTGTTAAACACAGTATCCCAATCAGGTTCTCCCTCCTCTGCCTCCTTATTATCCTCTACTGTCTTCTCTTCCTTGCTTTCCTCTTTGGCAACCTTTGTCTTGGTTGCACTCTTAGCCACGCGTTTCTTCCTCTTGCCAAGAGCATCACCATCCTCTTCATTCATCTGCGCTTCCAAATCTTTCATCTCCAAATTATCAACCTCGTCAGTAGCTCCTTGCGCAATCTCAGCCAATTCATCCATAGCTTCAATAGGGGCCGTTTCTCTCTCAAGATCGTTGACATCTGTAGTTTTTTTGATGTTCTGGAGGCGTTGAGGTACACAGAGAGTATCGGCATCTTTTCCTCTCCTCTTCTTGCGTTCCTCATTAATCTGTTATAATTAAGTGGAATAAAGGTATAAGAATGCATATAATAAGTCATTTGCATTCTTTTGAACTATATCAATGCGTTATGTATAATGTATAAATATATAGATAAACACAGATCAAAGCAGATGCCTTTGTTTCTACACCAATATATCTAGTTATCTACCTCTATTACATACACCCTGCAAGCTATCCCTACCAAATACTTAAACACAGTTACAACACACTAGTGTCCTAGCCATTAAGTTTGGGGGGGGGGAATGCAATACAGCAACAGAATCAATTAAATCAATCACATCAGAACATTTTTTCTTGTAGAGAAAAAATGGAATTTGTTTTATAAACCATAAACAAAATCACATACCTTCTCTGCTTTCTCAATCTGTTCAGCAGTGGGAGGACTGAAATAAGGAATACGACCCCTCTGCCAATCATGGAGCACCATCTTGGCTACAGTACCAATATCAGCCTCTCCTCCCTATAGTATAGAGTACAAAAACATAAGAATACACACATACATATGAGGTATTATTGCTTATAAAAGACAACTAACTCATGTATAGGGTTCACTAGATAATGATACAGAATGTTTAGAAATATTTCATTTAAAGCAAGGAGTATAATTTAACTAACACTTGACAAAAAAAAACTGTAAAAGATCTTTTTAACTAGAGAGTATTCTTCAGTGGGATTGGCTCACTATCACCATCTTTGCCTTCACATAGGGACAAGTTGGGCCATTACATATTCTAAAAAATACATATAAAAGGAAATAGTGTAATACATGCTTAATATGAAGAAATAAGATGGTTTCTTGGTAGTGGATGCATGGATATATGATAGCATATATGTAAGTATCGTGAGGCACAATACAATACCTTCAACAGCTTTCCATATTTATGTGCCATCTGTTCCAGGAAATCAACATGATCTTTCCATTCTGATACTCCGTACGTTTTCTCAATGTACTCCTGTAGACAATTCTTGTAAGTAGGTGACTGGGCAGGGTATATATCTATACACAGCCCAATAATCAAATAATCTGGGTGTATGTACAGATAGTTGTTGTCTAAAGCCAACCATTCCAGAACTGTTTCAACGGAGCCAATTGGGACCTCTAGTTAAAACATAAACATTAACAAGCTGTAAAGCCTATTAAAAATCTTATCTCCTTCTTTTCAACTCCGTAAAATAATATTACTTTTGCTGTGCAAATATGCCTATTGTATTCAGGTAGTGAGAGATCAAGCAGAGACTTAAACAATTCCGAGTACCTTCTTAGCTCTATGGAGAACGGCTCCAATGTGGTCCTCAGGGTTACGAATGTTTTCCAAACGAACTACACCCTTAAGCACAGTCTCTGTTTCAGAATCGCCAGATGAATAGACAACTCCAGGGCAATCAATCAAATAAATACGTCTGAACAGCGTGATATATTGCCACACCTGTAATAGGATGTGGTTAGTATTGATGTGTTCCTATATAACCATGAACATACAAATACAAGTAAACAATAAGTGATATGGATGGATTAAACACAGAAAATAAAAATGATATGAATAGATTGACTGCATTGGATACACATACCTGGTAAACATTTGATTGACAGAATCGTAGTGGGACTAAAAATGTAAGAAAAGAAATCACATACGGCTCATATATAGATGTAGGTACACATATATACATATATAATAATAAAAACAAACATATGCATACCTTGGTCTGACCTGGGACTGGCGCAACAGTGCACACTTTCTTCTTAGAGAGAGTATTAATCACAGATGATTTTCCCACATTAGGGTAACCAATAAAACCAACACTGATCTGCTTCTTGTCCTCATGGAACTTGCCTGTAGGGGGTAGTACAAAGTATTAGAGTCACTAATCAGGGGCCTCAAGGCTATCTCTCACCTCCAGATATTTTCAATATCACTTTTCTTTTCTTATAATCTTTTCTTGCGGATTAAATATATGGTTTACTTGTTATACCCTAATGGATTTTCACTTTAATAATCATCATTATTGTTAATATGTAATAAATCTTTAACAATGGAGGTGTATAGAACTGAACAATCACGGATTCTGAGGCAAAGATTATAATGCTACTGAAAAGACTAGATTAGTCTATATAGTAAAATCAATCCTCATAACAATTGCGCAAAATTAATAAGTCTTCAAAAATAGAATAATAAATATATTGATCCTGATAACAACATTGTTATATATATAAAAAAAGCTATAGTGTATATTTGAAAAACTAGATTAATGTAAAGAATACATCATAGATATAGCAAAACGGAATTATATATACAGACTCCTAATATCATAATAAGAATATTTTAAGATAATCAGAGTTGGGAGTGAAAGAAAGAAAGAAGGAAAAAAGAAAGCGGATAATAATAGAGGTATGCAGACAACATGTAGGAACAATATCATACCAAACTGGCGCAACAGCTGGATAAGAGAGCCCTTTCCAAAGGGGTTGTTAATAGAAGCGTGGAAGGCAAGAGTGGGATGCTCAGCGGACAACGTCTTCACCCACTTGGCCTGCATAATTGAGTTGCATACATCAATACTACCTCCTTCAAGTAATGTATGTGTGCATGTATAGTGTGATATGGTATTCTCTTCAATGACTTACACAGTGTAACTCACTGGTTCATTTATGTCCATACATTTTTTTTATTTCCATCCATGTGCTCATCTTATTTGTATATTTATACTTCACAGTATATAGTACATGCATACTATGCAACACCTCCATTGTGTCTATATATATATATCCTGCCTTTCTTATTAATCCCTCACTATCTTGTTCCATTACTTACCGTAACCCAGGTAGGTACTAAATCACACTTATTCAGAACGAAAATAAGATGTTTGTGTGGCTTTTCCTTTTTCAAGAACTGCTCAATATGAGGTGTACGTGTTCCCATGGGGTCACGAGCGTCCAATACTTGAATCAACACATCGGCAGAGTCGATAACCTAAGGAAAAACCAATCCGTTTAAAGATTTACTTTTAAATGACAGAGCTCAGTGACGAAAGAAAATTGAGTTTTTAATATATTATGTCACAGAACGCAGTGAGATCAAGAAATTAACTTATCAAAAAAAAAATGGGTTAACACATTGATTGATTGATATTTATTAATTAAGGTAAGGTACCCAACCACTGCCTCCATATAAAAATAATATTTCTAACGTGATTCTCTCAATCAAAAAAAAATGAGTCCAACAGAAGAAAAGCAATATAATAACCAATCAACATTAAACAATAAATTATAAACCAAATGCTAACCTTATAAAGCTCTCCCCAGATTCTCTTACTCTGACCCTTGTGGAAGACGCGGTCAGACTTCTCATCCTTCATGTGAACCTCTTTAGTGAAGTTACTGTCCTTGGTCACATCATAGTTGGCTGTGGTATACCAGCAATTAATTAACTAATTAATTAATAATCAGATTATGAAGTAGTCTATATATGGCCAAATATAGCTCCATCCATAGCATTGTTAATATAATATATTAATTTATATTCTCAAGTTATTGCTACAATCTAGTAGTACACATCTAAATTATAATTTCAAGAATGGAATATTTCATTATTTACAATTCAATACCAGTATGACATTACATAGTAATACAAGGGAATCTAAACATGCAAAACAAAAAGAGAGCATATAACTAAACATACCCGAAGTCTGCTCAATGTTACTAAGCATTTCGTTCAAGTCAGTGGTAGCCACTCTAGGTCTCTTGCGCTGGGACTTCTTGCCAAATGTATTCTCAAATGTCTCTGTCTCCAGAAGGTGTACGCGTTGTTGCTGTATATGTGTAGGGTAAAAAGAGAGATATAAGGTTAGTGTTATGATAGAGATAGCAATAAGATAATTAAAGAATAAAAAAATAAAATATCCATAGGCATAGCTATTAGAGGTTAAACAATAATTAGTCGGATTAAAAGAAAAAAAAATAAAACAAGTCAATAAAAAGAAAGAAAAGTAATAGTAAGAGTAAATACCGTGACGTTGTCCTCAAGGAGAGAAAGGGGAAGCTTGCTTCTTCTCATTAAAACCTGATAAGGGTCATTCACTTGGTCTGCCATCGCGTCACGGAATTGCTCTAATTGCTTCTGACCAATTACACGTGTGTTTCCTGTGGGGATAAAAACCTTAGCCTAGGCCTGATTGGATATTATGCTAGAAGGTTCATGCGTTAAGTGCAGGTGGGTAAAATATGTAGGAACCCGTAGATGCGGTCAAAAATGTTTGTGTTAAAGAGGGGAAACACCAACAATTAACAAGCAATTAAAATAGTAGCCAATAGGATTATCACTAAATAATATAAAGCTAAGAACGTAGCTAATGACAGGCTACCAGATAATCATGTACATGTATGTAGATATGTTTTAAAAGAAAGATATAGGATGGTATATGTAGGTATAGTATAGCATACCAAACCAACGACGATCGGGTTGAACTCGGGCCATGGTACCGCTAGGGAGCCAAGATTGGTAAACCATTGGCTTGATCATTTGCCCATCGGCGTTACGAATATTCTATAAGAGAGAGAGAGGAATGTATGTGAGTATATGTAGGCCTAAAAATACGCATGTTAAATGCTTCACAACAAGACCACAACACTAAATATATACATACAACTAAAGGAAAGTTTATTAAGCAAGTAGGAAATAAAGTTAATTTATAATAAGCCTGTTGATGGGCATGAATAAATTTAGATGGCATCATGGGCATGTCTGTGCTTCAGTGCTATCAAGCTGAGTCAAGTTAATAAAAATTAAATATTACGTCATCCAATAGGATTGCTCTATTCGGATTATTCTATCCAATTGTAATTCGGGCTTGCTACTATAATTGGCCATAGGTACAGATGGCATCTTGCTTAAAGATCTGTGTACCCAACTAATTAAGATTATATATACAGCGTCAATTTTTCATATAAATATATTTATCTATATGTATCTGCAAGCATATGACTAGAATAGAACAAATGAAATGAGTGAATAAGAAAAAATAATAGATAGACATAGTTGTTTAGTGTAAGTATGAAAGCCATATCAAATCATAATTACTGTTGTTATCAAGGATAACGTCAAAATAGTAAAGAACAATAGGATAATAGATCCATATAACAGCAATCATAATTACCTTTCCACCACTCTTGTACATTTTCAAACGGTTGATTGTGGCCCGATCACGCTTGTGCAACAAATTGGCTCCTTTACGGCTCTCATTGTCTGTGTTGGGTTTACGTTAATAAAATACATAATATAAATAAGTTGATAAATATAAAAGTATCTAAATAAATATGTAAATCAAGTTAATAGAAAATAATAAGTACTTAAGTAAATAAAGAGGTGTGTAATAAATTAATGTCTAAGCAAATAAATATGTATGTAATGTATACAGGCAAGTAGAAAAGTATGTAAGCAAAGTTAATAGGAAGGTAACAAAATAAGTATAAAAGTAAAAGTAAACAGCTAATACGATCAAGCACAAACAATCTGTGCAATAACAAAGGCACCAACAGAGACAACAGTACCTACCGGGGTTCATGGAGCTGTTGCTCTTTTTCAACCTATTGGTATGTTTGTTCTTTCCTCCTCCATCTCTCTTTCCTCCGGGCTGCTTCATTTTTACGGTATGGAAGGTCGATTGACCTACTAGAAACTATACTGTGATGTATATATGCAAATAGTTAACCATCATTTCCATTAGAAAACAATCGCCAAACGATTACACAGTTAAATAAGTGACTATATAATAAGTTAGAGTGAATTAACCGGTGCAGATGTGGTGTGATTGTTCAACTCCTCCCAATTTTCTAAAGATACGCCAACCAGCCAATTCATGCGACTCTCTCAAGTTACAAGTAAAACTTAATTATATACTACGTGTTTGTGCTAATACAACATTAATAATAGTGTATAGAGAGTCACAGCCTTTCGTGGTACAAAGGATTTTCAGTAAATCAACAAAAAGTAAACACGCCTCAAAAAACTACAGTTGTATAGCAATCAAGAACAATAATAACTCAAAAACCATGAAGCAATAATATTCCATGGAACACAATGCCACTACTAATAGTGTAACTTAATAGAAAGACACCAAAAAGTAAGCACCTTTTGATATAAAAAGTATAAGACAATAACTGAAACAGTAGCAGTTAGATTGTAAACGTGTACAGGGAGGGTAAACGTAATATATATATGTACACGTGCGATAAAAGGCCAATCTAAACAACAACAATATAAAGAGTGGAAATAATTAATTAGATTATTTTAAATTTAAATAATGCTTTCGATATGTTATTATATTTAAACTCGTATTATAAGTGGTTAATATTCTGGTTTAAATTGAAAATTCCATTGGACTTCAGATGTCCATTGTTCGGGTAAGAGATTAAAATTAGATTTGCATGGCTGTCAGGCCCAGGCTGTGAAATTATTTGCATATTATCTAGCTCGTTTATAACATTCCCTTGAAATCACGTAGTCATTTTTGCACCCCTGATATGCGATTTTTTTTTTCTGTCTTATTGTGAAAACCAGTTCTGTTTCTTACAATAAAGTAAAAAACTAAACAATGCCAATTTATCAAAAAAACTATGATATAAATATAACTAACTAAAGCTCCAGGCTTTTAAAATATGCAGACCAGAATTGTTAGTACCTTAACGCTTCCATTTAATATTTTAACCAAAAATGTATATAACCAGAAGTTGACAGGAACTTGGGGATGCTTTTACAATCAAGTTAGTTACAGCTTTACATATTGCCATAAATTACATTCTATACTATTATATCCGAGGGCATGGGATCCTGGTAGCCTGATAGTTTTAAATACCTTACATTAGGGGATAGAAAATAAAGAGCTTGGATTTATGGCCGATGTGTGATTTGATTTAAAAGTTAAAACTTACGCACAATAAACTTATTATCTTTCTCTTTTTGGCTCAAAAATATGTAAAATTGATATAACTGTCACACACATATATATATAGGCATATTTAACCCATTACATTTTAATTTCTTAGTTTAGCTGTTTTGGAATGTCTCGTATTCATGATTGTGATCTATTTTGACATTATAAAAATGGTTGACATGCTTTTAAAAAACAACTAGATACATACTTTGGTCTATTTTTAATATACATTTGCCTTGAAACCTAGCTGAATTATGCATATTTTTGTATTGTAGCTTTAACAACAATCTGTCATGCTGTTCCAATAGAATGAGAAAGACCTTCAAATCCCCTATCTTTACTTTAATGCCTAAGTGATGGAACACATAAGTGCCTATGATTCTAATTGATATTGATTGGTTACATGAAGATACTTTAACCAATTATAATAGTTTTACAACGATTAATATGTTTTGATCGCCCATTGCTATCTGATTTACCAGATAGGAAAATATTATTTTAAGGGGGTTTTGACGCTTTTAAAGTTTTTGTTGAAATTGCAGAACTTTCTATGTTCTCGGTACAGTTATTTTAAAAATCCGTATTAAGAATATACTCATTTGTACTTTTGATGTAAGACATGAGCTATTAGAATATTATATTGGTCTATGAATATGATCCCTTGAACTCCAACTTAATTTTAGTCGAGTCAGGTAAATGATGTGTTAAACAATCTAGTATTTTTCTTTAAGAAGGACTGACATAAGCATTAGCATCTATAAAAAATTAATGTTTATGTCATAGAATATGGTGGTGAGAATATTTCCGCAATCATTTATTGTAAATATCACCTGATTAACGTGGAATTCTTGTTTCAACTCGGCAAAAAATAATTAGGGTTACCAGCCTCTTAATGCTTTTAATGGAGAGAAACGCGCGCCTTTTATGCAGCAGCAGATATGCAGGTTATCGCTTTTGTAAGTTACCATGTCATTAATTAATTATAATTTAATCTAGAATACATTCTACTTATCCGTAGATAGACGTATTGGCTCTATCTTCCTTGGTAAGCCTCAACCATTCTAAACAAACACAAATACTATTAACTAAAGGCTTATAGCTGTATAATTGTTTATCTAGCTGGTGAATTTATCAAGACTTACTTGATAATAAGCAATTTTACAATTATGAAATAATATATATATATATATATAGTATATTTTATTTCAGCATAAAGAGCCAGCGAACATTTTTTTCGAGTATTGAAGGACAGTCCATAAATGACTTTCCTAGTATCCTTTCGGTAAGCTACATTTTGAATTAAATGAATACAAATATAGGATATTGTACATCATATTCTATTAATTATAACCCACTATTGACCAGAAATTATTAAAAAAAATAAAGTCTTTCTCTCTGTAGGAATCATTGGGCTACTGATAATAGCTAGTGACTATGCTTCAAACAGTACTTTTTCACTAATAATGTTCCTTTAAAAGTTAGAGATTTAGAATACCTTTGTAGATTTGTATATTTAAAATATATATTTCTTTAGTAACCATTTCAGTACATTGTACGTTTTTTAAAAAATAAACTACTTTGCCAATATTTAATAAGAATCTATGTATAAGCTCATCTTAATCTTGAAAAATAGCCATGTCGGTTTTTATAATTTTATTTATGATCGGGTTACCGTAAGCCATCTGCTCTACTTTTCTTGGTGTTGTCTCTCCATCCATCTACCAATTTTTCTATTAACACAATTGGATCCCATTAAGTTCCCTTTCCAATCTCATGATGTGGGACTACAGTGTCATAAAAAGAACTGATATCATTGTTCTCACGTATTAAGTTTCACACAAGTTGTTTTATATTATTGCTTTTGTTGGCCATTAATTCTCATATGAGTTGAATGTCTTCTCTGATCTTAAGTGCAATCTGTATATGACAGCGGCTAAAGATGTTATATAGAGTGAACATAATAGTATTATAGTATATATAAGTATGATATACGAGCATATACAGATTTAAATAGGTATATATACATGGTTGCAGACAAGCATGCACGGTAATGCTCTAGCAATGCCAAGATATACATTAATAAAAAACAAAACCCACCAGGTAGAGGAGACTGGCACAATTAATAGTGCAAAGGCATATGATGTGCTCATAATAGCATTAAGTCAAGCAATTCATATCAGATATCATATATGTGTAAAGAGACAGAGAATAAAGACATGTTGGTCTTGGGTATAATTATCAAATATAGCTACATATGTAACATGAGCAAAATAGCTATAGTCTGAAATCCACAATATGAAGCCCGTATTTATCTATATCATCTTCTATATTTCTACGGTATAGATAGTATTAACAGAGGCAATCAAAAGAAAAAACAAAGAGAATAAAATAGTATAGAAGAGAGCAACCGATCCAAGAATATCATTTGCTCTAATACACAAGATTGCAAACAAATGGTTGCTATAGACAGGTGTTTTTAATGCGCGTTCCATCAAGATAATATGAAAGTAACTGTATTTGTATACAATTACAATCGTTGTAACCCCAATACAAAGGCGGTCAGTAACTGAAATTGTACAACATATTGTATTATACACATCGTAATGTTATTGCATTACCACTACAAGCACAGGACATGAGTGTAGTTGTATATAAAGAATATTTATATATATATATATGTGTGCATGCATGCATGTATAGATAGATGTATAAATATAAATATAAATATAAATATATATCATGCGTTTAACTAATAAACCAATAAAGACAGACAATAAAGAATGATAAAGCAAAAAGACGTTATCTAGGTAACCAATTACATACCGAATATATAGCTCGTTTAATGTGAACCAGCTAGATTTAAAGACCAGATAAAGTCCCTCCTACTCTATTATACACCATCCTCTCGCCCCCCTTCTTTCTGTTTAACTCCTTGTTCTATCACCTCACTAGCCTCTACTCTATCCTCTCTCTCTTCCTGTCCTTTCCCATGTCCTTCTCTCTCCCCTTCCTTCATCTCAATGTTCACATTATCCATCTCATGCACTACTGTATCCATCTTTCTATCAGTATGATTTTCACTGTTGTCGTTACTATTCCCCCCTAGTACTACATCTCTTCCAAGTAGTTCTGCAGCTGTTTTAGGAGGCTTACTAGGAGGCCTTCCTCTACCTTTTGGTTCATGAGTAACAAACCCAGGGTGTTTGATACGTTGGTGTTGTATCATGGAATTTTCAGATGCATACATACGATCACACTCTGCAAATTCACATTTCCATTCACGAGCCAGTTCCTTATGTGTTCGGCGGTACCTTTGTCTCTTCGGAACAATTCTGGAATAATTCAACCCGTAACTACTATTAGTAGACCCCATAAGGTAGGAGTCCATCATAGACATAGACCCTCTCTTGCAGGCAGTGTTAAAGGCCGTTGCCAAGGATGGGGTAAGGGCAGATGGATTAGTTGAGACGAAAGGAGGTGGGTAATAGAGAGCAAAGGGATTAGTTGTTGCAGCTGCCGCAGCTGCCGCCGCTTGGGCCGCCGCGCTAGATGCGGTGGTAGAACCCACGGTTGTAAGTTTTTTGCAAAGCATTTGATATTGTGTGTCCTGGTAGACATTCAAAACATCACCATCACGCAAGACATCAATTCCATCTACATCTGCGTCATCCACACGAAAATGAATCCTGTCCAGCCTATCAATCTTAAAGGCAGCCCGTGCTAGGTCAGCCAACCCTTCCAAAGTTTCAGGAACAATAAGAAGCTTCGATTGTTGTATCTCATCATTAAACATAAGTTGTAGCTTCACTCGTTTGGGTACAATGCCACTTGGTGTAAGACCAGACAGACCGGTGAGATCGGTCGGAGGAAGACCAGGCTGACCTGGTAAAGCCATGGCGAGAAGTGGAGCAGCTTGGGCTGCTGCGCCCGCCGTATGTGTTCGTGCGCTTATTTTGGCGTTAGTAGAAAAACAATTGCAATCGTTTGTCTAACGTCTATGGGCTGTAAATATATTTTTTTAATAATAATTATAAAAGAAAGAAAGTTAAAATATGTATTTATCTGTGTGGTGTGTAGTAGGGCATTCTAGTTTCTAATAGCCTTCATTACAACAAAAACGCGGTGTTGCGTTTAGTTATATTATAATTCAACCATAAGTAATATTGTAGTTGTCTTTCACAAGACAAGTGAAATAGAATTCCTTAATAATAATAAGATAGCACTATGTTCTGTATAGCACACTCTAGCAGTAATTCTACACAACTAATACATATATATATATATATATATATATATATATATGTGTATGTGTATATGTATATATGTGCAATTGAATGTATACACTTCCAACTCTCACAACCGTTTAAGATTCTTAATCGTTCCAACGGACAAGATGTCCTAAAATAGACATCGGAAAATTGCTATAAATTAAAGTTCTTTTCTATTGGTCAATAGGGTAATAGCATGAGCAGATTGCATGTAATTCAAGCATTAAATAATGTTAAAATATAAATTTGCAAATACTATATTAATTAATTTTTGCAGAGATGATGTCTGTTGTTAAAATTTTGCTAATACACAATAGATGTCTAATATATTAGTTAAAATACCACATGGAAATTCTTTTTTTTTTAATAGAAATAGTCGTATGCATCTTGCAATTATAAATATGAAAAATACATTTCGACCAAATTTACAATAATGGTTTTAGTTTACGGATAGATATGTCAAAACATTATAAAGTCACGTGGTACTAAAGTTGCCAGAGTCATTACTACAGGTTCCAATGTTTGGCTAATATAATATCTCATCTAAACATTGCAAGTGGAGTCACACAGGAAGGTAGTTGATAAATAGGGTAATAAGTTGATGGCATGTTAAAGTCCACCATTCCTACTTTAGCTTTTTTTTTTTTTGCTGTATTTCTGGTTATCTAGTTAAGTTTAATAGAGTGGTGCAAAGAAAGGTTTGTTGAAAGTTATCCATGCATAAAGATGAATGAGGAAAGAGCTGAGGTGGTTATTTTCTATATATTATGAATCTCCATTGGAAGTTAGTCATTCAATTGATGATAGATGAGCCAACCTGAATATAGGTAGGGAACTGCGGAGATAAAAACACAATAATTATGATTGCCACTGGACATCGCATTGTCATATATTAAAAGATTTAGAGAGGCGTAAAAAAAAACATAATCGTCGATATAGTGTTTAATGCTACCTATCTTTTCACGAGATAGTTCGGTGAAGAATGTAATTGATTTAATGTAGCCGCCGTGATAATCATAACCAAGGGTATTAGAAGAATTTGAAAGAGAAAAAAATATGTAGTGACTTATCTGTTTATCTCTATCCCTCCATGTAATCAACTAACTGTGGCGATTGAAACAAGGCTACAATAAATTGGTAAGATTATAGTATATTTGACGGCATTTTTATGACCTCATTCATTGCGTTATATTCATATGAAATATATAGATATTAATATAATATTTAGTGTTTCTCATTGATATTTATTTAAGCAACGATAAAGACAAATCTATTGATGTACTCGGCTGTGCACATATAATAATATAGACGGGTGCATTATGTTCCAATCAAACAAAAGCTGGCAGTATTATATTTGAAAGCGAAAACGAAGTAGAGATATTATCATATAATAGCATATCGATATGCTTAGAGTTAGCTAACAATCACAATCTATGAAATTCGAAAGATAACAACTGCTAGCCAAATTCTATTGGATAATTAGTGCCAAATTTTATACAAACAACCAAATGTCAAAGAAATTGTTGTTCGTATTAGTATCATATTAGATGCATAAGGGAACGTATACCTTAAAAGTAATTAGTACTAATATAGTTCTATAGGTCACTCCCTATTCATATTATATACTTACCACTAATTGGCAAATGTGTTTCTTATGAGATTAAAGGATATCCTGAGTAACTCGGACTCATCAAACTTATAAATGGGCGTTACAATATATCATGGTTGACTCATTCTAGGATAGTAAAAGCTTTGCATTATTCACTGTAATTAAACCTCACCAAAAAGAATTTACATTAAGCCATGAACAAAATGGTGTTCGACTGACAAAAAAAGAATAAGAAAATGTTAGAAATAATAAATAGAGACGGGAGTGTTCCTGTGACCTATGTTCATTTCGAGGGAGAGAATACATAATTAAGATCTACAATACTTCAAGGATCCCTTTACCGACCCCAAACTTCATGCTACATCGTTACCCAATATGTACAGTCTGGACGCTCTAAAGTCTGTGTCAACTGCAATGAACTCTCCTTTCTGGGCGGAATGGGAAAAGGCCATGCAGCAGGAAATGAAGGTCTTACAGGGCAATACAACATTATAATCAGTAAATCGTGTACCTTCCGTGTCTATTCTAAGACCATTATAGATTTTCAACACCAATCACAACGGTCAGGGTACTATGATTAAATACAAAGTCCGATTAGTAGTCATGGGCAATCAACAACCACCCAATGTGGATTATTTTGGCTTTAAGTCCCCAGTATGCTTTTTGATTTCGACCTGTGTCCTCCTGGCCTCAGCCACAGCTCATAACCTTGAAGTAGCGCAACTCGATATAGGTGAAGCTCATTTAAATGGAAAGTTTAAGGTGGGCATCTACATGTACAAACCTGAGGAATTCGTTGATCCCGATTTCACAAAAGGTGTATATAAACTTCAGCGTTCATTATTTATTATATGGCCTCAAGCAGACTGCTTTAGTATGGCGACGTACCTTATTAAAATTTTGGCAGGAAAACATATGTTCTCCATTAATGCCGACCATGTTTATTTGTATTCCAAGGTATGCCTTATTTATTGGCTATCTGCGTCTATATCGATGCCATGTTGATAACGTACCTGAACTCCAACTCGGATAATGATATAGTTTATCATTATAAGCCCACTAATATTACAGCTTACGCCGATGCAGATTTTGCTAGAAATCTAGACTCGATAAATTTCACTACTGGTTTTATCTTGTTTATCTTGGATTCTCCAGTTTCCTGGTTAAGCAAGAGATAGATTTGTGGTGACAGCAGGTAATGAAGCTGAGTAAGTAGCTCTACTTACAGCTACTTACAAAGCTGTCTGGATGATAGACATTTTGGACTGCCGGGTTTTGCCTCAAAGCTAGTCTCAATTTTTAAAGATATCAATCTAGAGTTCAGGATCACCGAGATCAACGGTGTCACTAGCAGCACAAGGCAGGTCCAAGTGAAGTTTTACTACATTAAGGCCGTCATGTAAGACCGGAAGGCTGACATTTTTACCAAAGCGTTTTCCCAGACAGATTTTATTCAAGTGTGTGCCTAACTAGTTTTAAGCATGTACAATTTACGTCTCATTGGGTATATAGAGACCAAGGTGCAGTGTTGTCATATACTTAAGAACAGGCACGGTTTGTGTGTTTTAAGTATGTATTATACCTTAGTACAGAACAAAGTAAGTGAGAATTGCCGTACTACTTAGAGCTTTAGGTCTAGTTAAGTCGTAGTATTAAATTTTTTTTACGTAGAGTACACAATTCCAGTGGTGCATCACAATTTTAGTTATTTTTATTGCGATCTTTGAGGGATTCCCGAAAATAATTTGACAAATCCCAGAAATAATTCAACAAATTCCAACAATAATTCGACAGATCTCAATAAAAATGGAAAATTTGAATATAAAAATGAAAAATACAAAAAAAAAATATAATAGAATTATGGAGAGGAAATTAGACTAAATTTAAATTTTTGCTATTTTCACTAAAGAAATTATATTTTCTACATACACTTCTTATATTATTTTTTACTGAAAAACTGTTAATCAAGAGAAAAAAAAAGAATAGTTGGAAAATCCTTTATTGTCAACCCTGTAAAATCTTACCGTTTATTTATAGACATCCATAATGATTGGTCCCAAGTTTATTTGGGATATTTTTTATTCGGTGACTCTGCTGTAGGCTCTGGCATCTGGCGTCTGGCACCTTGTGGCTGAGGTAATATATGGGTGCTTCCCGGTTGTTTTGTACATTACCTTGGTGTCACTTTGAATATGGAAATACTGATAGTTCAAATGCAAATTTGAATACAATCTGTAGATATAATAAAATCGAGTCTCCATACGTAGAGATCAGTGGTGGAGGTAGGGTTGGAATGGAGTGTCTTGGACATTTGTAGATCGTTGACTTGTAGAATTACCAGGTTTTGTGACAGTGATAAACTTAAAAGAAGAGGCAATATTGGATTAAGGGGCGTTTAAACGTATTTATTTGTATATACGGAGTACAGATATGCTAAGACATATTTTTATTATTAAGCAAGTCAGTAGAACATGTCTTAGACTGGATGCCTAAGCAATAGGTTTCCTGGACCTAAAACATGATCGGACATGGTTAGACAGCAATGGTAATTTCATTCCGCATCTACATGATGCAGCCCCGGTATGCAATCCTTGTTGGTCTTGCCATGGATTGCATAATATATTTTTATTAGTTTCTGATATGTTAAGTAATCAGAGGTCATGAGTGGACCAAATACCCGGCGGTGAGGATATTATAAAATATTATTGTATTATTAAGTTTAAACTGAAGTTAATAATTAAGAATTAAAATAGGCACTACCGCATCTATCAAATTATGCGACTGGTCAGCCATTTGATGCTATTTTCTTATTATAAGATTTTATATGTTCTAAATTTGCTTATAACATATACATGCCTACAAGAGATCACAGATAACAAGAATAACAACAGATCTAGCAAGATATAGAAGTATACAGAAAGTACTTATACTAAAAGCAAGAGAGCTTGATAAGACACGCTTAAACCAGTCTATCGCCTGTTCTTTATAATAAAATCCTCCAGTTTACTTCGTATTTTTCTTGAGGCCTGTAGTAAATTTAGCCAATTACGGGATGGGAACTGTTTGTTCTTTAGAACCCCAAGGTTAGAGATGGTTTGGTGTGATTGGAAAAACGATAATACGGTGGAAGTTATGTTTAGTGGCTGTGATATTTTACCAGTTCTCATACTCTGGCATAACAGTCTGGGGATTAAAAGATATATGCAATAGTTTAGAGTGGAGAGTATAATTATGTACACGTGTAATGAATATTAATGAAATGGAAGCTGTTTTCTATATCTTTCTAGCTAGCAGCAATAGTAAAGGTAACTACTTAGCTTACAATACAATTGAGAAGAGACATGCACTGGAAAACAGTTTAAATGTTAAGAATTTAACACGAATTCGCCAGGCAGCAAGAAGAATGTGTATAGCGATTGGTCTTAGAAATATAGATAAAACATCAAATCTAATAACGTAACCATGTGTTCATGAATTTTAAGTAGGAAATAAAATTCCCGATATATTAATTAGAAATGACATTAAGTTAAAAATGATTTAGGATAGTTTAATTTAGAAAAGCTCATTAACAATACATTAGTATGTGTTAAAATAAAATGAGTATAACAACAAGAGTTACTGGTAATTAACAAATGTCAACTACATGTAAGAAAAAAGTGGAAAAAAAAAAAAAGCTAATTAATAGGGGTGAAAGTGCGAAGGCTCATATTGTAAGAAAAACACAAGTAGTTTGGAAAGAGAAAATATTTAAATAAAAGAAAAATAATCCGAAAAAAAAATATTTAAAGAAACAATACTGAAAACACAGGCAGCTTTATTTACACACGTACAAAAACGAAAATAAATAACTAGTATAGTATGAAAAATAAATATAAAGAGAGACAAAAGTGTAATCATACACATATAGGCTAGTATAGGCGCATGTTCTGTGTATTTGGTATAATGTGTGTAGAACTGAGTAAGTTAGAAATATCTCACCACTTAGATTATTAGTCTAGGTTAATTGGCAGGAATGCTCTTTACGTAAAGTTCATTACTTTAGCAATGTGACACTTATTAGTAGATACTTTCAATCCAAGTCAAATAACATTTATTTCCAAATATAGTAATTTGAATTTTTTTTTGTAGAAGTAGTATCTTTGGCTGGGCCAGCAGTGTACACAATACTTAGTGCTGATCTGTTTTCATTAACAAGCAATGTAATGACAGGCATATATGCTGATTCTATATCCATTTTTTTGTTGTGGTTGTATTCAGCTATGAGTGCAGGAGGTATTCCTGCCTTAATGCGCTTGGGTGCAATAGTATCTATGGCACAGTGTGTTCTATCAGTAAGAGGTACCAAATTAGTATACATGTACTGTGTGTTGTTGGAATCAAATGTAACTAAGAAATTATCAATGCTGTTAGTAGGAGGCAGATTCTCATGACACTGGCGCTTATTCTCAAGTGGTAGTACTGATCTAGACGTTGCAATCATGATACGGTGATTATAGAATACAGAACAAGTAGATTTTAATCATTAGTATAAATTATATATAATAAATGCAAAGCTTTTGTTTTATAATGGTTGAAGCATCATTGACCCCTGTTTACCATCACTGGCTTACGTTCCTTTTGTTCTTTCCGCAATACACGTTTATTGCAGATATCAAACATAATTCGGTTCATCAATGGCATATCGTAAGAAAATCCCTGGGCCACTAGAAATATCTGTTTTACGTGATCTAATGCTATTGTGCTCTAATCCGATTGACTTTATAGCCAATTGTCTCATTTAATTTTATACCTTTTAATCTTCAAAATAGGAATTTTAAACGTCAATGAGAATCATTAAAATATTCAATAAAAACCAAAGACAAAGATAAGATAAAATTTTAGCTTTGAAAAGATAAAGTTAAACCAACAATTAATATAAATTAATTATTAGCTTAGTTTTAATTAAATATTGGGTGGGTCTTATTGTTTTTATTTTTATTTCGTTGTTTTTAGTTTTTATTGAATATTTTAATGATTCTCATTGAAATTGAAATTTTCTACCAGTCACTTGGGCCTCTCAATCTGCATCAATAAAACGTTGGATACAATGTCCAAAGTTTTAGGTGTGAAATGTATCAAGGAGCTCACAAACTGGAGAATTGTTCAACAATTAAACGATTAAATGATATATCATTTGAAGCTAGTAGGGTGAACCCTTTATTAATTACACACTTTCTCTAAATATAATCACAATTACAGATACACTGGATATTATGCTATTGTAAAATATATAGCAACGAAACAAAACTTGTTGAAACAGTCAAATATAGGGTAAGTATACCCCGGTATACATCTTAAACCGTAACCATGACAAATGACAATGGCACGTGTCAAATGGCTAATAATGGATCAAGTGTTGTACAATCCGCTACTACCAGAGCTTCGGCCGATTTACATGTTATCTGGAGGTATCGTGCAGCAACAAGTATAATTTTTGGTTTTTGATGTAGACCTGAAGTTTTGTTATACTGTTTTTGTGGAAGCGACTGGTCTGACAATTTCTTAATATTCTCAGCAATTGCGCTATGAATTTGAACATAGACTTATTTTTTTACGGGGATGTACCATTACATACGTGACTATGCTCTCATTCTTGTGGTTAGCGTAGAATTAGATTGGATCCCAAAATATCCATTTCTATTTTAAAACAATAAGATCGCAATTCCATAGTTTGAATTCCGGACAAATCATTATATTAGTTTGTAATCTATATATATATATAAATGATAAAACTTTAACTACGATAAAAATATCTATTAAGTATCGCGCCGATAATTAAAATAGTCCTATACCCTAAATGGTAGGGTGCTAACAACATACTCAGTTCTATACACATATAACACTTATAACATCATCAAAACATACGCCTATACTAGCTTTTAAAACAACAAAAACATAAATAAAAATGAAATGCAAGGATTTGAGAATATATATATGTATATATACATATATATATCCTAAATCAAAACTGAAGAAAAAATAAAGCAAGAGATGTATAAAAGAGAGAGAATGCTAACGTATAAGGGGTTTTGTAGGTTTATAATGGAAATAACAACAGAAACATACTAGGCGAAATCGGTTTGTGAACTGTAATAGTCTATTAAGATTAAATAATACGTACAACCCGTCAAAAGGAAAACTGGAATATTTACGAGGTAAGGGAGGAAAAGAAAGGAAGAATTCAGCTAGTCTATAAAGGTATCTATTTAACACTATGGTCGTACCTGTAAGGGCAATTCGCACAGTATAGGTCTAAAAAAGGCAATTGAAGTATTTAATGACATAGTGATTACGTTTATTGGCATCTTAGTTAAAATTGTCACTTTCGTATACTCTCTTTAAATTGTTTGTTTGGCTTTTTTGGACTACGTTGTATCCTTTATTTTCTGTTTAGTTATTGTATAAATATTACTATTTCAATTATAACTCTCTTACGTTTTAGTAAGAGTTTTTATGTTTTAATTTTAACTCGAGTATTTTAGCTTTATCTAGTTGATACAACCAACAATCAGTGATTGTTGTTTTCCATTAATTATCCCATATTACATCATATCTTAGATGACGCATGTCTTCCTATTATATAATAATCTCAGTTATTTATCCTAACGACTCAAAAAAATTGGTGTTTCCTCGTCATACCTTGCGCATGTCACCGGTATTGTTTTTATCTTTTTATTCATTGGGTTTGGTTTATATTATTGTGTTTAATTTTTATTCCTTTATTTTATCCATCATCGATTAATTATGGTATATCCCCCTCGGGTAACAAAACGGCATCTGTTTGCATCACATGATATTACTGGCCTGTTTTGTTTAGCAAGCGCCTTTTGTGACCAATGAAACATAAGGAGCCTCCTTTCTTTCCCAATTATCATTGGTCACAAATAAATAACCAGAGGCATGGCTCGAGGGGCTGACTGTCCTTCAAATACATTAAAGTATTATTTTCAGAAATTTGATATAACTTAATTTTTTTTAAATTTGAGGTACCTGAGATCTCTTTAATAAACTTAAATGATTATTTAATATGAAAATACCCTAATTGATCATAATAATGTAACACTGGTTATATCCAAGCTGCTTTTCCTGACACTGTTAAACGAATCAGTATAAAGATAAAGTGATCTGAAAAGCGCTCAAAATCGATACCGATCAATCCACGAGTACAACAAATGTTTTAACATTCTGATGACAAACTCCCGGGAAAAGTGGTCACCGTCGAACATATCTAAACAAAAAAAAGGCCCGGGTAATATGTTGCCAACGCCGCATGTAATATCTCTCCATTATCTTAAATCAGAAAAATAATGTTAATTAATTTCAGACAATTATTAGTGTCGTAGTCTGGTAGACGTATGTATAATTTTCTCTGTAAGATTATGATAATATGATTATGGTACTTAATATTAAAAGCGAAGATACGTCATCCTGATATATTTTTTCCAATTCCGAGCAATGAGCCACTAATCTTACTGTAACAGAGATTCGGCTATTTCCGAGGCGGCAGAGACCAATACAATAACCCGGTATTGATCTACGCAATACAATGACTTTGTATTGTTCCACCAACCAATATCGTTTTACATCCAATATGTCATCAAGCTTGTTTTGGAGCCATGGCCCACTGTTATGGTAATGATAATAATATTATTCTGATTAAGAATAAAAAGGGAATCCCTCATACTGCAGTTTATCCTTAGCAATTCCTAGAAGTGCATCCAGATAATCCTCAGGGCCTAAAGTGTTCGACTAGCTATAATGATACTACGCGTTTACCCGTGGATGGTTATTGACAAATATCCATATATAATTATAAGATAAAAATATACTGATATTATGTTTAATGACATGGTGCCAATAAAACACAACTATATCCAAGAAAAAAAACATATATATATATATTGAAATTTGAATAACTTCTTTGTCGGGTTGATTTATGACAATTTAAGCATATATTGGTTTCTCTATTGATACCGAAACTCTACATGCGTCAGATGAATCTTTCGTTCAAAAACGGGTGCGTAAATTAACAGATCCATTTGAATATTATCGTTTATTGGCTAAACATCATGTTATATACGGTTGTAAATATTTTACCTGATCAGATCTTGCGGTTGCCTTAATACACTAGCTATACAATTGGCTGATTAAACAAGTATTTGACTATATAAGTCGTACACTTCATAATAACACGTCAATCACTTGCAGAAGGTTTCTAACTAGATTTTTGAAATTGCAAAATGAGTGCTCCAAGTGGTAAGATACTCGCAATTATATGGATATAAATGGTGTGACCAGTTCCAATTTTATATAGTTAGCATACCATACATTCCACTTGTTATAAATATGTTCGGGATGTAATTTGTATAGTCAGCCATTAGTTTACGGCAAAGTTATTTCAGTATTGCAAGTAAGTACACATAAAAATACACTCTTTTCCTGTTTCTAATTTAAGTATATTCTATCCAACAGCCCCTGTTGACACTCAGCCCTCGGGCGCCGATATGGCCAATGCCAAACTTGAAAATAACAAATTAATTGGAAGTGCCAATGCTGCCATGTCTGTAGGAATGACAACCAACCTCTTTGGTTGCTTTGCAGATATAGTTGGGTGTTTTCTCTCTTGCTGTGTCCCTTGCATTCCTGCTGCTGCTACTGGTGCAGCTCTACAAGATAGAGACTGCACTATTTGCGATTGTTTATTTACTCCCAACCCATATCAAACCAGGCAGCATATGCGCGCGAAGTACAACCTTGGGGTAAGTCTTGCATATTATTTATTATTGTAAACTTAATCCTTTGAACATATATATTTGAAAGTCGTACTTCTTTCTAATATGCTTTGCTACATATTTTGTTTATTTTTTTTCAGAACACATATTCTCGCTTTGCAGGATAAATCTGGACTTGCAATACAATAGGCCAGTCTTTTAGGAAATACCCAAAACGTGCTGTACATGATAGTATATATTACTATTTCACTTGGAGCAATTTGTTTTGATATCTAACCTTTCGTTTCCACGCAGTTTGCCGAAATTCAAGATACTTTAACCTTTTTCTGCTGCACTTGCTGCTTTATTAGTCAGAATACTAGAGAGTATGCTGCCCTCACCAACGGGGCCCCTGTTTATTTTTCTGCCCCCAAGGGTCAGTAAATGTTGCATTTCTATAAGCATATGTGAAAAAAAATAAGTTATACGGGAGAAACAACATGTGATAACATGCAGGTATCAGAGTTGCCCGATTGATCAGAGAGTAAATCCAAATAAAATGCACAGGGCATAGCTATGCTGAGGTGCCAAATATTTGTTTGAAAGTATTTTGCTTTTTAAAAAATGTATAGTTTTTAGGTGTACAAATTAGTGATCATAAATGTATAGAACGACCTAATGTATATGTTATCTTAGGATTATTTTAAGAATAATATTCAATCGTTATCTATGCATATGTTGTAACAAACCTCTGTTGGCGTGGATGTTTGTTTGGTATGATTCAATGTTCTTAACTCAAGAAATCAGCTACAACTATAATAATAATAAAATAATATCTTTTATTACTCAGTATTTAAAACGTATTAATGTGCGTATGCTTTCTTGTAACTGTACTCTGCATGCTTGTTTGTTAAATAAATGGTCTTGGATACGTAAAACGCGGACATCTCGTATATTTTCATAGACATGTTTATTAGTCATAAATTTTATAGTTTATTTTTTACATCTAGACCATCAATTAAATGCTTTTAGGCTTTTATCCTTCTTGCTTAAAATAATTTGGAGCTATTATTATATATTTCATAAATCGCAATTGATAAAAGATTTATTGTATTTCAAATTTACGGTATATGCAATTTCTGTTTTCTTTTTATTCATTTGGATAACAGGCTATTTATTTACAGAGTCAACACACATACACACACACACACACACATATATATATATATATGGATATTGTTGTAACCAAGTTCCTCACCATATATATATTATCCTTTATTATTGTTAGAACTTTACCTGCATTTGGTTCTAGTTAGCTATGAAGCTTAAACTGCTAGTCTAAAATCTGGTGATAAGTATTTCAAAACATATCAATCTATTCAGAACTTTACCTAGTGCATCAAATATATGAAAAAGGAATATGAAAAGAACCATAACATGGCGACTACTTAGCTGTAAACTTATGGTTCACTAAATGAAGTAGGTCTTCACGACATTCAGAGGTGAGGCATGGCGCCCAATGTAAAATTAACAAAAGACAGTTGATCAAACTGTATGATAAATCTTCCTGTCCCTCTAGTCCTGGCTCTAATGTAGGCTATGGCGTGTGCCGGCTGGCGGCTGAGATGATATGTGGGTATTACCCGGTTGTTTTGTGCATTTCCTATAGTCTGGAAAAACAGTTGGTTCAATCTATTGGTGTTAAATGTTCATCCAAGATAGTCGATCAAAATCGAACCAGCCAATGGCAGAGGCCCCGCGATTATATAATAAGCTATTTCAGATTTTATTATATACTTTTTGTTGTTGCCTTATCTTAGTCATCTATCTTTTTGCTGAACCCATTTTTAACATTATCACTAATCCCATTGGTATAGTACATCCCGCAACTATGTGTATAATGTATAAGAGCTACTCATTGGTATAGTACATCCCGCAACTATGTGTATAATGTATAAGAGCTACTCATTGGTTAGTACATCCCATACTTCAACAATAGTATTGTTGAGCAGAGTGAAGGTGATAGTAATGCCTATAAAATCACTTATTTCTGTAGTGGATAGCAATATATAAATTAGAAAGGTTTACAAAAGTAGTATTACTAACAATTGAAAATCCTATAAATTCAACTATTAACATCAGAATGCCTGACTGTGGAATAAACATTGATTTAAATATGAATTTTCTATTATATATATATCATTGTATTTTTCAAGTGTAGGAAAGCTCAAAAGATAAATTCCTTGCAGGCTGTATTGATATAACTGCATTATATTAGGTCTTGTATTCTTATACATTACTAGCTAGTTGGTAATTTTGTGTTGTTTCTATGTCACCAAGTAATGCGAAATTTATATGCAGTTGATCAGCATTGGGCTATGATACTGATCTTGTAATTAGTCTATGTTAAATATAGCTATATATACAACCATGGTAAGGTAACTATAATATTAATTATCTGATTAATTAATGCTCGGCTTTGAAGTAATCCAGATAAAAAAATGCTATTTTGAAAAAGTATGAAAAGGTTGTCTGCGACATATTGGGGACTCTAAATTCTGTAGTGATATTGAATAAAGGCTATGCAGTTTTAATATGAAATTATCGACTGCAATGGTCGGCTGCAACCCTGAACGTGGATGAGATAATTACTACCCAAGCTGAAATCGACCGTTTATTTAATAAAAATTATTGTTAGGTATAGTATTCTGGTTATTTATGAAACATAAAAAATGCGTGTATCGAAAAATAGGTGTGTTTATAGTTTATAGTTATATATTAACAATGAACAACTGGAGAATAGTCTTAGGTACTGTCAATCAACCATTCTAGCTCTTGTGTATCTTAATTTACCAAAAATACCAAATTAACACAAACGGCTACCAATACGTTTACATATACACTATACAAAAAAACATTTGGAGTGATAGATTATTATTTATTAAATCAAGACAGATAAATCCAATTCTGTTGTGCTCATAAAACTATATATTGACCTCTGTTATCAGGTCGGGGTATGAGAGCCTAAACCCTTTATATTATCCCAACGTCAATAGAGTACTATTACTATATACATATCACAAGAAATAAACCAATTGTATTATAGAAATCACCGAGTCTTGAAGAGCACAGAGATATTCTTTAACTTAATTGACCCAGAGCAGATATATATTAGTTAGTAGTTCTCATAAGAGTTTCATTGTAGTAGAAATATCATACATGAAAATATTTAGGAAAACACAAACAAGAACCATATAGATAACATAGCACTATTTGATCTTCCATTCTAAGGCAAATGCTTCATCGACACTTATTCATACATATTGACTCTGGACACATCACCTTCTTGCAGCCTACAAGATATATTGGTAGTTAGTTTACACACATAATTGTTTTTGAACATGCTGGTAAACACTGATTGATTTAAGAAAAAAGAAAAATTATATTTGCATGATTGAGAAATGATTCTTAGGAGTATAAGCGTGGCAATAATTAGATACTGCAAAAAAGCAAATGCTTTGTAATTAAACGTGCACAGAGTCCTGACAAAGCCAGTAGCAACACATCCATAAAAGTATGGATTGATTTACGAGTACAAATATATATAGAGGGGTACAAATAAAACATAAATGTATGCGCGTACATTGCTACGAAGTTATATCTGAATGAGAAGGTAAGTATGACCGTGAGAGAAAAAGTAAGTGTAGATATATGTATATACATGTCTCAATGAGAAGAACAAAAAGAAAAGATATAACTTAAAAACACACGAATGAAATATATCATTTTGATAAAAAACAAAAAACAAAAACAACACAATAACAGTGAAAAACAAATACCATACCACATATTATTTGTTTCTGCTTTCTCTTTGGATGACTTGCGATTCAAATTTCATCAGTATAGTTGTTCCTTTTTCAACAACACTATGTGCTGTTACCCTGGCCGGCTATACAGGTTTAAGCCAAACATTTGTGTTACATGGGTGGTAAACAATCTAAAGTATATACATCTGTGTATATCCATAGGTTGATATATAGATACATGGGCATAACATGTAGAAATACACATGTATATCAACAGTGGTAAAAACATCAGCAAGTGGAACAAGTGAGTAAAGTAAGTATTCCACTGCATATATATCTACACATACATATTACATACCCGTGTGCATGTATGAAAGAGAAAAGTATAGAAAACCTATAAATAATGATATAAATGATTAGATAAAATAGGTATCAAAGCAAACTAATAAACTAATAGAAAAAATGATAATCTTACAAATTCACAGCCGATCAGAACTGCTTCAACAATTCCAGCCACAAAGGCGGCACAGTTCAGGCCACTCATTTCCTTGGGTACTGAAATATAGTTGTTTACCAGCATATCTCGGTCTGATATCATATCTATAAAGGCGTGCATGTTTATGTGTAATGAGACATGTTAGTGTGCGTCTGTGTGTCTATAGCCGTATTTCTTGAAATATACCTGACTATATTACAATATTTAACATGCATACATACAACGTATATTTATAAATGACTTGGACAATTGAGATTGTATTTATATATAAGATATTGGATAGTATAAGTGGTCTGAATATATATGAAAGGGATGAAAGGGGGGGGGGGGTGACGGTGGGAATGACGTACATGTGTGGTCATCGCTCTGTTCCCGCTCTAGCAAATCAGCAGTCTTTCCAAACAGGGTCTTCCACACAGTAGTCTGGATAAAGTACAGAACACGCAGGAGTTCTGTTTCTCTCTATATCATATGGTGTTAGACAGCCACGTTTTCTATAAACATATATATAAACAGCCACTCACATTATAGGACCACTCATATTATCTGGTCGTATTTCAATATATATAACTACAACTACCTTATCAAACAACATAGCTAGCCTTCATACCTTTTGAATCTTGTCTCTGATGAAAATTAATTCAAGTACTCGAATGCCTACTCTCTGACCAATTTCTGATAATCTGTACCAAACAAAACCAGGTTAGTAAATATCACTTTCAGAAAACCAAATAGTTTCCTGATAATAAGAATAAATTTTCTAGATGACATGGACCTTTCGCTAAGTTTATATAATACAAGACTGCCATCGGTCCAGGTGTTGGGCTATTTTCTAGAACCCCAATACTATATTGATTGCGTAGCCATTATATATCACAACAAGATCCTCTTGGGCATCCTTCCTACCTCATCTCCCTTCACACACTCTTTTCCCCCACGCCCCCTACCATCAGCAGATGTGGCTTTTTAAAATAAATTGCAGGGTATATGAAACATGGCAATTAGTGACATGTACGCATATGCATGTATGTGAGGACACGTTGTAGTCTCAATTAGATCTACTTGCTTGTGTATGCAGGTATGTATGTATGTATATGCCCACGCCTGCCAGCATGTATCAAAGTATATATATATATATATAAACATCTAAACCGGAATTAGAGTAATGAGAGGGTAAAATGAAGTCAGAAAGACAAGCACAACTTTTTTTCCAAGTCAGGAATAGACTCGACTCGGTCTTGACAATATTGAATCATTTCGGAAAAAAGGAAGGCAAAGGTGCTGAAGTTGATCTATTCGGCACAGAAAAGTCAGTTGTCAAACGTGATAACTTGGGACACTTTCTTTTTCAAGTAATGTTCTAATGGAATCAACTCGGTATTTATCAAGCCCGCCATATTCACTCATTATAATGAGGTTGTTACGTAAATGTGCGCAGAGAAGCAAGAGGGACACAAAGGTACGTCCTGAGGAATGAGAAAGGAAGAAAAGGGATTCTAAAAGAAAACAAGAGTGGAGATAGGTAGTCTACTTCTTTTATTCTTTACACACATTGTGTAAGTGAAAAATAATGTTATTTATAGCGTGTGTTAACTTGGTTACAGGTTCACTAATTGTAATCCTTTCCGTTACTTGTCAAAGCAAAATACACTTCACTCGTACCTCACCCTTGTTTGCCTTAATGGGCCGGTCAAGAATGTTCAATCTCTGTTTCCTAACATTCTCCATTTTTTTAATGAAATGCCGGCACTGTAAATATAAGGAATATGTCACAAGTAATTAAATCAAATTTAATATTGATTATATAATATAATACAATATTATTTCAAGTTAGTAAAAGTTAGGTTGAGACAACCATTATGACTGGATCAATCATTCCATTCGCTTACCATACGAGTCAATAATTTACTTGGCTCGTTTCAAATGTATCAATCAATACAATCATATCACCATCAATAAATAATGGAATAAATATTATATATAAGGGTTACTTATTTCTTTATAATAAAAATTTATAATAAATAAATTGTAGCAAAATATTTATAATATCTCCCAAGCACCGAATTGTGAGTCTGACGGTGCTACCCAGTACCAAACTCAGTTCGACCATGTAGAAGCATTTTGTGACGTACAACCAAGTTCTAAATTTTA
>NAOQ01000250.1:35700-46337 GCA_002751075.1 Ichthyophonus hoferi
ATGAATAATATTATATATAGGTTACTTATTCTTTATATAAAATTTATATAATAATTGTAGCAAATATTTATATATCTCCAAGCACCGAATTGTGAGTCTGACGGTGCTACCCAGTACCAAACTCAGTTCGACCATGTAGAAGCATTTTGTGACGTACAACCAAGTTCTAAATTTTACCCAAAATAATTAAACGTCACTGCTAGACGGCAATTGGTTCTTTTTGGCGCGCAAATAATACTATAAATATTTCTCAACTCTTTATCCTCGGAATGTTTTATATGCAGTAGCCAATGAAAACTCCGATTGGAATGACGATTGGGCTCAGAATAAGGTAAAGAATTTTGGTGCTTGAATGCAATGCAAAGGAGCGTGTGCCAATTATTTAATTGGTTTTATTAACTATATAACTAAATACGGTTAATCTTGTTATATTTATTTTATTAGAAACGGGTAAATAGTAGTTTGCTGTGCTTTAGGAGATCTAATGCAAAACAGGAGTTGTACGTTGATCTTTTGCCACACAACTTTTACTATGAATTTTAATTATCACATTTAAAGGGTTTTCTCATTGCAATAGCATCGCAGAAACAAATATGTTACAATATTACACTATAAAATAGTATTGTATAACCCTAAAATACTTGTTGAATACAATGGATTACATATTTAAATGTGCTCACGTTTAAAGGGAGGTTCAACTGTCTTGCATGCTAAGCGTCGGGGATAATATCAAACTGTACGGTAACCCTTCCATACAAGCCATTTAAAATAGAAAAAAAGAAACTATAACAGCCATAATGACTAAAGATGAAGAGAAAATTTAAAGCAGGTCAAGACCCTTGTGAAAAATATCTATTCAGATTTACTTGAACTACTCATACTTAGGGGTCAGCTTAGTTTTATGTCGTAATCAACTGTTCAATAGTGGTGGAGGTGGGAGAGAGATAAAAAGTTTATAGGGAACGGAAGATAAGTTTTACCATCAAGTAATAAAGGCGATGGTACTGGATAAAAATCATGCTTAATAAAGATATTGTTGGAAATGACACATGACCAATAGAAGACTTTCATCTAGTTTTTAAAATTCCATTCCTTTCTATTGAACACAACATAGATTAATACTATTCACAGCTTCGACTCTCTGAATTAATACATAAAAAATACATGACTTAAAACTGTTGAAAAACCAGAAGAGAGTTGACTTATAACAATAAAATAACGAAAATAAAATAAAAAATAAGGAAGGAGGGTTTATTTTTTCTTGTTTTTTTAATATTATGTTATGTACAAGTTGTCATGTTAAATTGTAATGATTCGATAGAAAAAATTGTTTCTTAGCCTGTCAACGACGTGTCGGTGAAGAGTCTGATCCCGTGTACAACAAAAAGGGTTTATAAATGGACACACTACAAATTAATTTTACTTTATTCTAGTTTGAGCATTCAATACTGAAATCCCAAACTACAAATAATTTTCAGGCAGGCAGGAAAGGCTTATTTTTTTTGAAAATGGCAAATGTAAGTTCTTCGGTTCTTTTTTCAGCTATGAAATAAAAAAACTGTTGGTCCTGTCATGGCAGTAAATATATACTCTTCTACAACAAGGATCCTTAAAAGTACAAAAACACGCAAGCACAAACACATTCATGTAAAAAGGGAGGACATAACCTGTTGTTAACATTAGCACGCATACAAACACACGAATAGATGTCAACCTGTATGCAAAAAAACATACTTTTTGATACAGTTTTGTATAGACAAGACTCGATGCAAATTAACGTATGTTTACATTACATGTCAAGTATTTGGGCAGGAACACTTATTTCAAAGGGGTATTGGTATTATTTAACAGAAGGCAACGTAAATAAAGCCCTTAGACACCAAACAATACCGTTTCGATCAAGTTCCAAAATTTCCTTTGCTTTCCATTTCTCTTTTTTTTTAACTATAATACTTAGAGTAGTATGAATATTCATTTAAAAATTTACTTTATTTTCTCTATCACTTCCCCATTTTTTTTATTGAGTGTTTCACTAACTTTACATCTATCGTTCTTTCTTATTTCTCTCCTACCAACACCATACTGGCTTTATCTTTCACTTCTATTATTAAATACACATTATTAGCTCTTTTTGCGTTAAATTGTCCTTTCAATCTTCCGTTCATTAAAATATACCACGAATAATCCAATATGTATTTGTTTTCCTTCATTTTTTTATTATCTTTCTTATACTTAGAACACAGACCAAGAGCAACAGCTCTTTGAGGCCGTGGTTGCTTCAAATATTCAAAAAGCCTACTCACTCTTGGCTGCTGGAGCTCAACCATCATGTGTTCATACTGAGGTCAGAGCAATAGGGCAGTGTTATGTTTTAATATTAATAAAGATTATTATATCATTAGGTGGCCACCATAAATATAGCCCAAGTAAAACGGATAATGATGATCAGTTAGCCAATAACACGAATGAGTATGGATATGGATTATACTTCTTGTTAAACATACGTATCCACGCTTATGCTTGTATTTATATAATAATATTAATGCAACCCAACATGCATAATTAATAAGTAATAAATTACAGAGTATATTCATATCAAATCTATATCTATAACTTCCATATATTTGATACTAAGTAACAATTCAAATATACGCATACATACATCCGAAAAATAATAAAAAATATAGCACGGAAACCCGAAGTAATCTATTGATTAGTGTAGAGCAGCACACTGATTATACCAACAGAACGTGTCTATCAATCTATCAATACATGCAGGATGGACGCACGCCACTTCATGTTGCAGCAAGCAAAGGATGCGTTGCCATTATTGGGGCCTTATTATCTAGAGGGGCAGATCCAAGTGCCATTGATTTAGTAGGTTCTATTTGCATCTTTATATATATATATACTTTATTTGTATTTTCATATGATTCTGTTCTTGCATATGTTCCTTTATTTCTATAGATCCATATAAGCGTGCATGTATGTATGCACGCTTGTGTGTGTGTATCTATGTATGTATATATGTATGTTATATATGTGCATGTGCGTGTTTATGAACAAATTTATTTTAACTGCCAATACCTTTATATCTATGTGCTCATGTGCCGGTCTCGTTTTGGCCGTTTTAAGTTCATTAAAGATATAGGTTAGTTGCTTATTTCTTTTTTATATTTTAATTATGCATCTTGGCGCGTGTACTCGTACTCACTCAACCACACATATTTCCCCAACCAGAAAATTCAAAAATACATGAGCATACATTTTTATTTACGTGTAAATATGCATGTATATAAGTAGAACCTAATATATATACCTATAGCTACTCAGATATATATGATCAAAACAGCATATAAATACTTCGTGCCAATAGAGAAGAATATTGATGACATTTCACGCTTTTAAAATCAAATACATTGATATCGGTATATTTAAAATGCATAAAATGCATATGTACAAAGTAAATTGTAATACCTTATACTTTATAAGATTATACTATATTATAACCTCTTAGCTAATGCCAGTTTTTCAGCATGGATCAACTCCGGCCCATGTGAGTTATGAATGTGGGAGCTATAAGATAATGAATGAAATCCTGGATTTATTGACAGCGATGGGTGCGAATATTGATGCTCCTAACCACGTAAACCTGATGATTGTTTCTGAGTTTATTTTATTAATATATTTCATATATATTACATTAATTTATTATATGTATTTTGTTATTATTTTAATACACATTTGAATTTCTGTATTTATATGCTTGCTTTTGTAGTGTTTGATGCAATGAGTATATTGATGTACATATATTAAAATACATACTCAAAGAAACGTATACATGGAAACGACAATGTAAGCGATACATTAAATATAAAGAAGGGACACGCACTCAAAAGAGCAATTGAAAGAGATATTGTTGCGATTATTTATATTGTTTATTTATTTTAATCTGGTACTCAAAAGATAAATATATGCAGTTTGTTATTGACATTGTGTGTTGCCAAATAATTTTTCATTTTATTTATTAAGAAGATTGGTTTGATCTATGCAATTTGCGATTAATCCTGTTATGACTCTGCTTAAAAGGCTTATGTGGCCATTCTCTCTATGCTCTAGCTACATATAGTTTAGATCAAATCAGCCTTATATATTTCTACAATGTAAATAATTAACGTATAGTGATTGTATTTGATTCAAACAAAACAAACGTCTTGCTATTATATCCTGGTTTTTACATAACCATTTGATACAATAAGATCTGCTATGACTATGGTAAAATATACACTGGATACAAGCTGCGTATTTACCTGTGACCAATTATTGCGTTTGGTGCTTTTGTCTACTTTTCACGAAAGTAGAATAGTAGAAACGGAGAAAGAAAATGAATATGCTAGAATCGGTTTACTTATTTGAGTTGTATTTATATTTTTTATCCTTCATGTTTTGCATAATTATTTTACCCTTACATATAATAAAATGAAGACGCGAACTCAGGCAGAGTTTAAAGCAAACTATTCTACACCTTTCCACTTACAAATGTGTGAATGTATAGAAATGTATATGCATAGATTATTGTGTTTATATGCGTATATTTTTATTTTTATCACAATATATTTTTACATATTTACATATTTTCTATAAACTGTATATTTAGTGTATATATATATTGTTGTATATAAAATATACTCTCACTTTTTTGTTCATGTTTATACATATAAATCTGTTTTCCCTTCTTGTACATAGGTATTTGAACCATAGTAATCGATTTGATATAACAATACTACCACATTCCTAATGAGACCCCTTGGCTATATAATTCAATCACATGGTTTACACGTTATCGTGAGCATACAGGATGGTAAAACAGCCAAGAACCTTCTTCAAACCTTAACGGATGGGATAGCTAGCCAGGTATTTTCTTATTCTTTTTACATATATGTGTATATATACAGAGGTATTATTACTACTACTTGTTATTGCTATTATTACTACTGCTATTATTATTACTATTATGTATAACGCATTATAGAATCCAATTACATGGTTATGCAGGTTCAAAATACCAAAGAAGACACAAGCAGAGGCCCATCCCCACCTCACACACGACTAGATCCTACTACTGCCGTAGAATGGTTTGTTATTTTCTATCGAATAAAAAATTCCTAGACGATACACATGAGATTGTGTGAAGGGTTAAGAGTGACTGTAATAAATATAGGGTGTAAGATATGCATTAGTAAAGGAAAGGTGTGGTAAGGCTCCCAAATTATTAATTAGATTTTAGTAATACAACATGGTTGTAGTTACGTTTTTTTTTCTATATTACTTTAGAATCTTGTTGCCAAAAAACACTTTATAATGATTGCTTTTTTGATTCAAAAAACACGGAGGACTTGAACATTTGTACATTTGTAAGTATAATAAATGTAGAAAATCTCATAGGATGAGCATGTGCTTATTCAAAATTATTTATAAAAAGCAAATAGGTATTTTGGTATGTTAATCAAAGATTCCTTAAATAATATATTAGGTGATTCATTCCTACATATATTATATCACTTATTTAATATTGAATTATTCAAAAGGTTTAATTAATATTTTAATTGCAAACATTGCAATATTGAAATACCTTTATTGATTGAAGATACCGATATATGTATATTCCATAATAATACAGTCCGATATGTCTAGACTTCATAAGAGAGGCATTCATAACTACATGTGGCCATAGTTTCTGGTGAGTCTTGCTTCCTGGGTTTATATCCTCCCTTTGATTCTGTACCTTCTAACATTTGTTTTCTTTTTTTGCAGTCTCCTAATCTCTTTTGATCCATTTTCTCTCTACCTTGTTTTACGTGATCCTCCTTATCAATTTATCAATATTAGTATTAACTGTTTATTAATCTACTCTTATTCAACCCTCCTTCCTATTTAAATATGAGTTCCAATTGGTCTAATAGAACCCTGGTATTCAAAGAACTATTTACTCATTTTATATATGTTACATAATAAAATTCAAAGCATAGGATATATATATATATATATTATCTGTAATAACTTGTATGTATGGTCAAGCTACTCCCAGCCTTACTTCCGTTTCTATAGTGTACAATATCACAAAAAAATTAAAACAATTGACCACTCTTTCTAAGCTATCATCATTGTATTAAAATATTCCATGCTCCATATTCCAATAAATCTTACATATTATCTGTCTTTTTCCCTCTACTATTTTAACTTGTTTTTATTTATTTTTAAAGCCCATCATATAGGATATTGTAGTACATAAGTAGGTGGAAGGGCAAGAACTAACTAACATATATGTTTTATACAGCTACCTATGCATAGACATGCATCTGAGTAAAGTAACGTCATGTCCTTTATGTTCCAGTCCCCTGAATAAGACTGATATTATGCCGAACTTTGCCTGTACGCCCCACTTTCATTTTACCATTTTCACTTTTAGCTATATTCACATAACGAATCCAGATTTATAAATATAAATCTACTCCATTACGATAGCTCATTATACCCATTTATCTATTTATCTATCTATTCGTTTCTTTATCTATCTATCTACTTACTTACCTGTCTATCTACCTACTTTCTTATCTATCTACTTGCTTACCTATCTATCTCCTCTCTTTTTTATCTATATACTTACTTATTTATTTACTTGCCTCTCTATCAATTTACTAATTTATTTATCTATCTACCTACCTGTCTATCTATCTGCCTGCCTCTATCTTACACTTTCAGAGTCAAATTAAGACTCTTTTTTGATTGTGTGTCAACCATTGTATTTACTAAGATGCCACCCTTTATTCCAATTTTGGAAACTTCTATATTGATGTATGATATAAACTTTAATGCAAACAATGATACATTGTTGACATATACAATTCTTGTTTATTTTTAGTTATTTTCCTTTATACATACATATCACAGGCTGATATAGAGCTTAACGCACATTGTTACACCAAGTAAAATATATAAATATGTTGTAAATCAAATAAAAATACAGACATTAGGGGATATGATGAATTACATCATGTAATTCTATCACCTTGTATCGTGTGGCCATACTGGATCATAATAGATGATATAAAATGATATCATGTTATTATAATGTATCATCTCCTATCCTGCTTTACCTGATCATATTACATTATATATATATATATATATATGTTTAAAAGGCAGTACATAGAATAAAGAAAAAATATCGTATTAACAAGATACCTGGTTTATTACAGTAAATCACCTATCCGAATATATGATGAAGAGCACATGCTTAGTACCACTAGGAGAACCCTCTGTTATTAAACTAAACAGCTACATCAACCAAAAAGATGACATGACTGTCACTGGTTCGTTCTTGCTTTCCTCTTGTTAACCATGTTTTGTACCGTAGTTGTTCTTTTATCATAATATTTACCTAAATATCTACATATTTATAAGTGCTTGTTACATTGTATATGCAATTTTCTTTGTGGTTTTATGTTCTGTTCTGTGGTCAAATACTGCTGTATGTCACTTGGGTGTTGTTTCAAAATTAGACATCATTATTAAAAACATGTATATGGTTATAGGGCATAATATGCACAGACCAAGGCATGGATAGAGAGGAGAGTACGTCTTAGTAGCGCAAAAAGAAAAAAACGCAGAATCAATTACTTCCTAGCCAGCCTTTTTCATTACTATCAGACAAAGCCACTATATTCTATTTAAAAAAACGGATATACATGTATTGTTTATTTCCTCTTCTATCCTATCTTAATTGAATGCTAGTTGGTGCCATCATGCACGTCACCTAACGCCTTACCAATAGGCTATCGAAATAATGAGTGACTAAACCTTAATTTCCAATCACACGAACAAAGAGATTGCAAGGTTTTTATAACATGGTAAACTCTACTTTGAATCATGTTAGCTGGTTTAGACCACACATATATACCGTTATGGTACAATTCATATTGGGTTTCATTATTTACAATAAAGTATTGTAAAGTTACATGTATGCTATATAGCAGCATATCATATTATATTATCATAGCATATTATATTATACTATATTATATTATATTACATTATATCATGCCATTTTATTTTTCTAGCTTCTATTTCATATCACATTGTATCATATCGTCTCATATAATATCGTATTTTATCACATTTTGTCATGTCATATAGAATACTATATCATTGTACTATATCATCCCATATTGTATTATACTATATCGTATCACATCATACCATGTCATATTATAACCATAGGTCTCTTCGTATTCTGGCCAGTGATATATTCTGACCAATCATCATATCCCTTTCCACATTTACTCAATCATGTTTTTATACCTCTTTTTACATCAAGGTATTATCTGCCATTTCATTATATCAGTATTATTTCAATATTATTTAAGTTACTATTTAGTACAATGTGGTTTCTATATTACGCGCAGTTACGGTGTTTACGATGAGATAGTTTATATAATAATACGTACATAGGCCGCTAGGTACAGATACAAATGTTACTAGAGCGTAGCTGTAAGTATTGATGAATACAGAGAATATATTACCTTTCATACAATAAATAGACTATGTGATGTACATATATAAATATATCCAATACAATGGTATTGATTTATTATAGTATATTAATAATTCTGTTAATTAATACATGAAATATTTTGGATATATTTATTAACATTGAGATATTTTATGTTTTTGTAACATAACCTAGATATGTGAGAAATACCTGTTTAAATGGTTATTTAAATAACGTGTTGTATTGGTTATGATTTTAATGGATGGGGTTATCCTACCAGATATCGAGGTTCTTCTTTCTGCACTCAGGGAGAAAAAAAAAAAACTAATAGCTAACGAGAAGGAAGTAGAAATGGAGGTACTAATGGATTTTTTACAGTTGTCTCGTGCATTGAAAGAAAGGGTAAGTCATTTGCTTGTATTTATTGGTGGTTATGTTTATTTAGCCAATGAGGTCTAATTTATATCATGTTTTACGAGGTTGAATAAATAAATATTGCTTACATATTATGTATGTATTAAGTATATATTCACAGTGTGTAGTATCTGCATATTACATTATGCTGGTACAGTGTATAGTATCCGAATAGTATATTGTATACATATAAGGTGTGGTATATATATATATATATATATGTATATCATGTGTATAGTAGATGATATGTGTATAGTGTATCGTATATGTACAATGTATATTGTATAATATAGGTATAGTGTATAATATATATGCAATATATAGTATATCATCTGAGCGTATTGTATAATGTATGTACAATATATAGTATGTGATATGGGTATAGTATATATCATATGTACAATGTATAGGACATCATATGGAAATAGTATATCATACATGTATAGAGTAACATTTTCATTTGTTGTCAAAGAAATAGTAATAAATTCATATCATGAACAATTGATATCCGATTATGGGCATATCTTTAGTAATATTTGTGTTTGCATAGGATTATTTATGTTTCACCAGAGTAGGGTATGGCCCATGTGCATAACATACCATATATGAACAGCTTATATCATATTGTATTATATACATACATAAAAAATCAATTATGTTTAAACGCTCCCTCCAAAACACATTAGGTACACATACCTCAACTGTAAAGCGGAAAGGGTAAATAAAGAAAACAAATACACCAACAGCTTAGCGAATATATGGTATCATATTGATATGAGTTTGCCACTAGAACTAGTATACTCCATACAAGGCTATGTACTTATGGTTGCAGGGCCTACATATTACCAATATCACCCTTTTATTTCATTGACTTAAATAAACTTTAAACAGAAAATGGAAGAACTGAATCACGAACTCGCTATCTTAGCCAAGGATATAGAGTTGGTACAAGAGAAAGGACGGCAGACATGTATACTAAATAGCTGTGAGAATGTATGTTATATGTTATTGTTTACCTGGATTTTTTAATTTAATGTGTATGCGTTACAAGAAAAAGAAATGTATTGCCCGGAGATATAGTTTAGATAGTTTGGGTGTACACATTTATATATCATATGTCAATATAATGAGTTTTGTAATATAAAGAGATATATTATATGGCAATATAATATAGATAGTTGTAGTATAATATATATATATATATATAGTATGCCAATATAATATAAGTACTTTTAAGATAAAGAGATGTTTTACAAGGCAATAGAATGGAGGCAATTTTAGTATAAAAGCAAATATTGTTATGTCAATATAGTGCAAATGTTGGTAATACAGAGAGGTGGCCTTAATATTGAAATATAAAACATATGGTGGTAATAGAAAGAAAGAAGGGCATAATAATGGGACATGATATATAATAGTACAAGTGAATGCGATTAAGTATCCGATGCTTATATAATAGAATGGGATAGCATAAAATAAAATAAAATAAAATACAATATGGTGCGATTTTATATTATATATAATTATAAGGTGATGAACTATTTTACCATAATATGCAAAGTGTATCAATACAATACTATTAATTGCTGATACAAACATTTGGTTTAACAGATAAGTACTGAACCGATATAATGTTAGTATAATTATATATATATATATATATATATATATA